>JAWQEG010004306.1:0-32500 GCA_033782935.1 Petrolisthes cinctipes
ACAGCGAGGTCATATAGCACCAGAGAAAAGGTGATAGAGAGGTGTGATGTGCTTGAACGGAGCAAAGAAGAAGAAGAAAAAGTGTTTGCATGTGGTATACTCGGGTCAAGTTATTCAGTCAGTCTCTTAAGGACCCTGTGATCGTGTATAAGAACTGGCTCTCTCTCTCTCTCTCTGTCTATGTGTGTGTGTGTATACTCTCTCTCTCTCTCTCTGTCTATGTGTGTGTGTGTGTGTGTGTATACTCTCTCTCTCTCTCTCTCTCTCTCTGCCACAAAACAAGCCTCTTTAATTTTCTGAGTTGTTGAGTTAACATACAGTATTAACATGAATTTATAAACAAACAAATATACAAGAGTGAAAAAATTGTAACCTATCTCCAACTCCATTTTATGTGTAGGTTATAATTGAAAATGGCTATACGTTTTTGTTATTGTGAAGTTATATAGAGAGTGTTAATTATATAATGGTCCTTACGTATGGCCCTGATGACGTCATTGTGTGTGTGTGTGTTAGCTAGCGAGCCGAAATAACAAACTCTCTCTCTCTCTCTCTCTCTCTCTCTCTCTCTCTCTCTCTCTCTCTCTCTCTCTCTTAGATCTGAGTAACAGCTGGGTCACTTTTAAAAGAACTTGTAATTCTCGGTCATTTGGTAGTGGTGATGGTGTTAGAGTAGAGATTAAAAGAAGTTGGTGGTTGAAATGTGAGGTGATGATGGTGGTAAGGATACAAGTTGATATAAGAAGGTGAGTATGGTTGAGGATGAAGTGTGTGAAGATGATGATGGTGGTGTGTGTAAATAATAATAAGAAGGTGAGTGAGTGAGTGAGTGAAGGTGGTGTGTGTAAATATAAGAAGGTGAGTGAGTGAGTGAGTGAAGTGAGTGTGTGAAGATGAAGGTGGTGTGAGTAAATATAAGAAGATGAGTGAATGAAGTGTGTGAAGTGAGTGTGTGAAGATGAAGGTGGTGTGAGTAAATATAAGGTGAGTGAGTGGTTGAAGTGAGTGAAGATGAAGATGCTATTGGTGAAATAATATAATTAGGTTAATGAGTGAGTGAAGTGTGTGAAAATGAAGGTGGTGTTTGTAAATATAAGGTGAGTGAGTGAAGATGAAAGTGGTGTGAGTAAATATAAGTAGGTGAGTGAGTGGTTGAAGTAGAGGTTAGTGGGTATGGATGGTAAGGTTGGTGTGATGGTATATGGTAGGTAACAGCAATGGTTGGTAGGTAGGTAGTAGTGATGGTTGCCATGGTACCGAACACAACCACTACCACACCCCTCCATCCACCAGCCCACTCCCCTCCACCCACACACGCCCCTACCCTCTACCCACAAGCCCACTCCCCTCCACCTACAATCCCACTCCCCTCCATCCACCAGCCCACTCCCCTCCACCTACACACGCCCCTACCCTCCACCCACCAGCCCACTCCCCTCCACCCACACACGCCCCTACCCTCTACCCACCGGCCCACTCCCATCCACCAGCCCACTCCCCTCCACCTACCAGCCCACACCCCTCCACCTACCAGCCCACACCCCTCCACCCACCAGCCCACTCCCCTCCACCTACCATCCCACACCACTCCCATCCACCAGCCCACTCCCTCCACCCACACACGCCCCTACCCTCCACCCACCAGCCCACCCCCCTCCACCTACACACCCACCCACGTACGCCTTCTCTCACTTTTGCCCTTTTGCTCTCCTCTCTTTCATTTACACCCACGCCTTTCCATTCATTGGTTTTCGGACAGCCACGCTCTCTCTCTCTCTCTCTCTCTCTCTCTCTCTCTCTCTCTCTCTCTCTCTCTCTCTGTGTGTGTGTATGTAAGTGTATATTTTGTTACATTATAGCACATTTGGAGTGTTTTGGGACATAGGAAAGCGTGCGTTTGTATGCATGTGTGTGTGATATGAAAAGCGAGACAGAGAGAGAGAGAGAGGTGAAAGAAAATGTACCGTATACATGTATTGTACGTGTATATGTACAGTCACGAGCACTAATAAGTATACAGCTTTGGTTGAAGCTTTGAACAGTCCAATTCACCAATGAACTAATTCTAATGGAGATGTTATTGTGCATATATTTACTGTCTGAAGGTATTCCAAGCACACCTGTATTCTTATTAGTGCTCGTGACTGTACGGGTGCAAGGCAAGCTCTTGTGTGTGTGTGTACCACGTGTGTGCGTTAAGGACCCTGTGATCGTGTATGATGATAATTGGAGGCTTCTGATTCCTCCTGACCATGCCACGAAACAACCTCCTTCCATATAGGTGTGTGTGTTTAGTGGCAATATTTGAAGGACTCATTTATATCCAATTTTCCCTTATTATTGTGTCACCTATATCCCCCCTCTCGTGCCAGACTGCATTATTATTTATTTATTATATATATATATATATATTTATTTATTTATTTATTCATCAATTTATCTATGTTGTTATGCAGTACGATTGTTCAAATATTCCTAGTTATGTCTCTTCTTCCTCCTCCTTCCCAGTAATTTTCCCCTCTTCTCTCTTCTTCCCTTTTTCCTCCTGATTGTCTTCTTATCCTTATTTCTCTCATATATTTATGTTGGAAGTGTATTAGTGAGATGTGAACTGCATTGAAAGTGAAAAAAAAAACGAAAAAAAAAATTGCAAACCTTCCAGTATTTTAGTGACAGATTGTAATTTCGTTTGGTGAACTAGTGACGTTGTGTTGATAATAAAAATGCAACCCCCGGCCTTGTCTTTCATGACAACTATACTATATTTATTATTATTATTATTATTATTATTATTATTATTCAGAATGATATCTTTATTTTCTATCTTTTCATTATTATTTTTATTATTATTATTATTCAGAATAATATATTTATTTCTATTTTTTTTTATCATTATTATTATTATTATTGTTATTCAGAATGTTATCGTTCATTTTTAACAAATGTTATTATTATTATTATTATTATTCAGAATGATATAGTTATATTCTATCTTTTTTTTATTATTATTATTATTATTATTATTAAGAATTATATAGTTATATTCTATCTTTTTATTATTATTATTATTTTTGTTATTTAGAATTTTATCGTTCATTTTTAACCAATGTTGTTGCTGTTATTATTATTATTATTATTATTATTATTATTATTATTATTATTATTATTATTATTATTATTATTATTACCATAAAGTTTATTAATATTGTGGTGTGTATTACAACCTGTATTATTGTTTTGTTTTGCAGCGTGGGTGAGCCAGGTGGGGGGCGACGGGGCAAGGACGGGGGGGCGTCTGAGCTGCTCCACCACTTGCCCCTCCTCAGACCCACCAACACAGAGGCCAAACTCCAATACCTCTCCATCATACCCAAGGTCCGTCAACACACATACACACATACATACATACACAGTTTACAGTTTTTATACAGGTCCGTCAACACACACACACACACACATACACACACACGCACATATACACACACACACATACACATACATACATACACAGTTTACAGTTTTTATAGGGGTCCGTCTTCTCTCTCTCTCTCTCTCTCTCTCTCTCTCTCTCTCTCTCTCTCTCTCTCTCTCTCTCTCTCTCTCTCTCTCTCTCTCTACAAGTAAGAGAGAGAGTGTATGTGTGTGTGTGTGTGCGATTGAATAGATGGGCTGCAATCTAGCCTCCCATTAGATCACAGTGTGCCATTCTCCCTCCCTAACACCATCAACATTATTTCGTGTTTTCCCGCCAATTTTGTGTTCCCTCAACTTTTATTTTATTTTTTTCAAGAGGAGGAAGACTGAATATATACAAAGATAAATAAATAAATAAATAATAAATATATAAATAAATAAACATAAATGATAAAAAATAAAAGTATCAATATGCATGGGATTATTGTGATACGTTTAGTTTGTGTTTATATATATTTTGTTTATGTTATTCTTTGGCAAAAATTGGTAACGCTTAGGGATCGACACACACAATCTCTCTTTTGTGTGTGTGTGTGTGTGTGTGTGTGCGTTCCTTCTTGTCCTCCTCCTCCTACTCCTCTTCCTCCTCTTCTTTTCCTCCTCCTCCTCCTCCTCCTGCTCCTCCTCCTCTTGCTCCTCCTCCTCCTCCTCCTCCTCCTCCTCCTCCTCCTCCTCCTCCTCCTCCTCCTCCTCCTCCTCCTCCTCCTCCCATTCTTCTTGCCCTTTTCACCTCCCTCGGTAATCTTATCCTCAGCCTCTTTCCCATCTTACCCTCCTCCTAACCCCACTCATCACCTCTCCTCTCCTTCTATCCTTTCCACTATCATTATTATTATTATTATTATTATTATTATTATTATTATTATTATCTCCACGATTCTCGCCGTATATATTTTCCTCACTCGTATTTATTTCCTTATTCGTAGTTATCTCTCTTCTTCCTCCTCCTTCCCAGTAATTTTCCCCTCTTCTCTCTTCTTCCCTCTTTCCTTCTGATTGTCTTCTTATCCTTATTTCTCTCATTAATCATCCTTCCTCCTTCTCCTCCTCCTCTCAGTGACATAAAAGTGTAAGGAGAAGGAGAGAAATATCGCTGACTCACACATTACTCACCTTCCTTCCCAGCCTTCCCTTTGTATGCTACCCGTATCTTCCTTCTTCCTTCCCTTTGTATTCTAATCGTATCTTCCTTCTTCCCTCCTTCCTTCCTTTCCTTCCTTCCTTCCTTCCTCCCTCCCTTCCTCCCTCCCTCCCTTCCTTCCCTCCCTTCCTTCCCTCCCTCCCTTTCTTCCTTTCTTTCTTTCTTTCTTTCTTTCTTCCTCCATCCTTATATTTATATACTTATCAAACAGGCTAGCAAAACTGTGTGTGTATGTGTGTTGTGGTTGAGATTAAAAGATTTGATGTGGAAATATCAAAATGTATAATATTATAGTGTGGATTAATCGTACATAAATCCTTCTTAAAGTATGTTTTATGCTTAACCTTGAGGTGGAGTGGACAGAAAATGGTCAATGATAATATTTAATCCCACCAACCACTCCTCTCGGCTCTCACTTGGTTCTTAACTCTCAAGGAACTTCTTGGTTACACATGATATCGTCGGGGGTTAGTTTAATTTAAGTATATACGTTTTGATGCCAGCTGGTGTTCATGGGTTGATTGAGGTTACTAATATTTTCTTATCAGACCAGTTTTTTTTTTTCATTTCAGTTTGGTTCATACTTTCTTATTTTCCTCTCTGTCAACAGGTACTGGCTCAGGCTCTAGCATCAGCTGGAAGTCAACCTGGAGCGCTGGAGGATGCCCGCCAGCTGCTCAGTTACTCCCTCCTACACCCAGCCATCAACGGGGAGGAACGCCGCGCCCTCACACACTGGCTCACTGCCCTACACAGTCGCCTTCCTCGTAACACCAGAGAAGGTACACTATTCTCAGCCGTCTTAACTTGTACCGTACCATACACTGTAGTCAGCCATTGTAACTGGTACCATACACTACTCAGCATTCATAACTGGTACCATACACTAGTCAGTTACCATAACTATTACCATACACAACTCAGCCATCATAACTGGTACCACACACTACTCAGCCATCATAACTGGTACCGTACACTATAGTCAACTTTTGTAACTGGTACCATACCCCCGAATTCTTTTTGGATGACATAGAAATGAAGTTTGGTAGTGTACAGACATCTTCAGATTCTTCCACAGCATTTTGCCCCCTTAATGATTACAGGGACTGACTTCATGCCCCTCCAACAGGTTACCCGAGTAGCACCCCCACCTCCACACCCACCGCCTCCAATAACAACAACAACAACAGAACCAGCAGCAACAGTAACAACAGCGGGAACAAGCCACGATGGCCCACTGAAGCTCCGACTGTTCCCGACACTGGTCAGGTACAGTAATTACATGCAGGTGGTTGGGACGGACAGGTTTGATAATACTGGGCCTGGAAAATTATTGCCTTCAGGTGTGTGTGTGTGTGTGTGTGTGGATGATTATTTTGGATGTTACTACTTGGATCACCAGAAGAATTATTGACAGTTTGAAAGTTAGAAAGTTTAGTCCGTCAACTTAGTACAGTGGTGCTTTCTATATCTTAAGGTGGTAATTCCTTTTTGGTACATTGGAATGCCTTGATTCCTCCAAAGTATGCCAGGAAACAGTCCCAAGTTAACAAAAATAAAGGTGTTCTGTTGCTTTGAATACTTTGGAGGATTCAATTGCTCCAGATTTACTAACACAAAACTTCCCTCTTAAGAAGTTACTGTTCTGTTTCAATAAAAATGAAAGTATTTGCACAAAGGCTATTAGTACTCTTTACTATGATAAATACTAGTAAAAATATTTGTAATCACGTCAAAGCCATTTATTTTTGGGGTGTGGGCTTAATTGGGAAGTACAGCACTCTGAAAATGTTTCTGTACTGCAGGACCTTATAAAGTTGTAATTACAATACCAATTATACCTTCAGGTTTACTCTTTCCCTCATTAACTCCCCCCTTATCTTTTTTCTTCCACCTTCAGACGAGACACTTTCATGCAGCTTCAGCTCTTGCTCCATGGGTAAGTTACTTTTTTGTTAAAGATGTACTGAATTCTATTATCATAAATATCAGTAACCTTCCTATCCCGTTGATTTAATGATATGGACTTGTCATGCTTAATATGGGATTGAACCTGTACAATGTCATATGAAACATCACAATACACATTCCATTAACATGGAAGGGGAGCCCTTGTTGACAGCATTTAATTAAGTCTGCTTTGGACTTTGGACCTCAGAAAGAAGAAACAAAACACAGACAGTAGAAGCTTCACTACAAATTGTGTTTTTGTATTTGTTATGTTGTTGTACTTTACACTTCACATATAATTTTCCCTTCACTCCCAGGATGATGTTGCTTGGTGTAGCAGCAGCAGCAATGGAGTCGGTGTGGGTGGTGGAGGATGTGGCAGTGGTGGTGGTACAGTACCAGGTGTGGTAGGGAGTGGTGGCAGCAGTGGTGGGGTAGGGCCAGGTACTGCAGGGACAGGAGAGGCCCCACAATCTCCAAACAACTCGGCTACGTCATCCTCTCGGTCATCCGGTGGAGACTCCAATGCAGAGGAGCCTTGTCATCCTCACCCAGGCATGAGAGGTTAGATTGTCAATGTGTAATAGAGAGTAATTTTGCACAGTATATATATCTTATGAGGTTCTTTGTTGTTTGTTCATTAGACTACCTGTATGTATAATCTGCCCTTTAGTATATTTACAAGTCTTTTCCTTTCTCATACATCCCATCTAAGTCTTCTTTTGTCTTTCTCTCCCCTCCACCTCCATGTTCCTTGCCTTCCTGACCAAACTATCCTCCTTTCTCCACCATATGTATCCAAACCACTGAAGTCTGTCAGTCACCTTGTCCAGCCTGGTCCTCCATCCCTGTCAACTGTCTCTCTACCTCAACAGATGTGGGCCTGTGGCTCAAGTCTCTACGTTTACACAAGTATGCTCCACTGTTATGTCACCTGACTTATGATGAGCTGCTGTCACTGGATGAAGCCACACTGGAGGCTCAGGGAGTCACCAAGGGAGCCCGACACAAGATTGTTCTTTCCATTCAAAAGCTCAAGGAACGACACAAGCAGCTGGAGCAAATTGAGAAGGTGAGAGGAGGAGAAACAAAAAATGTAACATTTATGATTACTCCAGGGAGACCCATCATTGGGTCTCTGTAAAACAGCAGCCAGTTGACAATCCCAAAGGTCTCTCTTGGTCATTGTACATTTGAGGTACAGTAGTAACCCAGCATGGGGAGAAAGATAGACTAACTAAGTCTGTTATTGAGTTCTTTCTGTACCTTACAACAACAGAATTAACAAGGTACCTATTTGTTACTTTCCAGGAAGTTGTGTCTGGTAGTCACCTTCTGCCCTGTCTCAATGAACTCAAGTCAATCATTCTCACTCCCTTCCCTCCACTCCCCTCCACCCCTTCTTCCTCGACTCCTTCTCAAGACTGTAATACATCAGTCCCTGTCAACTCCATCTCTTCCTCCTCTACCACTGTTTCTCCTTCAGTATCAGGGTCTAATTCTTTCTCTCCACCATTTTCCTCATGTTCCTCTTCCACTGCTTGCTCCACCATTTCTCCGTCTGTGTCTGGGTCTTCCACCACCATTTCTCCATCCATGACTTCCTCAGTCATCACTTCCACAAATACTACCATCACCTCCTCCTCTTCATCTTCCTCATCCCTCTCCACCTCTGCCTCATCCTCGGCTTGCTCTCTGAGAGGGGAGGAGAGGGAAGGTGGAGTGCGGGAGGATATGGGAGAGGCAGGAGGGGGAGGAGAGAGGGGGGAGCGGAGTGAAATGGAAGGGGACGGAAGTATGACCAATCGTGAAAGTGATCTTCCATCTCAGTTCACACGCGTCATGGGCAAAGGTAAGTTAGAAATCCCTTATAACATTCATGAACACTTACTTGTTGAACTGTTGAAACACCCAGAATAATTTCTCTGACTACCACCATATATTATATTAAGGAAAGCACCTCAGATTTTCAAAGCTTTGAAGACAAAAAGAAATTACATTGTTCAAGGGTGATCTGTCTTGTATAAAAGGCTCAAAATGCTGTTAGGTCTCAGGTTCATCGTGTTCATGTAATCGCTTGGCTGTTTGCAGTGTGTACACAGCTTCTGGTGAGTGTAAGAGCAGAAGAGGAATGTGTGAGTGGATTTCTGGGTCTGGTGGAGCGCTGCCTGACTCACGAGGCCTTCACTCCCACACACTCACGTCGCCTCACCTCATGGAGACACCAGGTGCTGCGTGTGGCCCGTCCCCTCCCTCCCAGGGCTAAGGATGGCAAACATGGAAGAAGGTAGGGATAGTCGGTGATGCTTAGTACTGTATTGTTTTTGTCGAATGTATGGGGCCTGTGTTGACATCTAAATACTGGATGCTACTTATTCCTCAAAATTGCACTTGGAAATTTAGTTATAGTGTAGGTCGTTTAGTTTCCGGCATAATAATTTGGAAGAATTGCTCCCGTAGATTATACAGATTATATGGGAGGTTAGACAGTGTGCCATTTGGAGAGTTTGCTATTGGAAATGATGCAGTCATGCCATTTGCTGGTATATTAAAATATTGTACTTAATCCTTCATTGCCGTTAGAGCCACAGTGTCTGTCCGCTAGAGGGTTAATGCCTTAATGTGTGTTGTAAGAAAATAAAAGAAATAAAAGAAATGTGCTGTAAGAAAAAGAAAAGAAATTGAAAAAAATCAATTATAATCCATTTGCTTGTTTATCAGGTGGAGTCAACAACTTAGTGGAGACACTGGGTTTTGGGGAGGATCCTTCAGGGGCACCGGGGCACGAGGGGCAGGTAGTGGTGGCAATCAGCGCCATGCCCCTCTCCCTCCTGGTCTTCTAGCAAAAGGATTTCCTCCTCCCCAACCCCATCCCCTCTTCCCCCTGCCCCCAACTGTTAGTCTTGGGGGACTGATGAGTCCCCGGAACAGCCTCCCTGGCCTGCCTTCCCTCGGGGTGCCTGGGTTATTGTCACCTCAGCAGTTCCTCGCCAAGCGGCCATCACTCCAGGAGACACCCTCTGAGGTAAGTAGATAGTAAATTATAGAGACAAAGTAAAACATACTGTAATTTAACGTCAGTTGCATTTCACTTCACTGAATGACCACAGTAGAGTTTAATGATGAATGGACTAATGGAATTACAAGTATTGAGCCTAATACTAATCAAGACATTCTTTTACTATGAAAGCAGTTGTTTAAGCAGTCATTTGCCATACCACTTATGGTGTCAAGTTTTCCTCTGTTCAGCTGAGGCCGCATATCACCTTACAACGGACCCGGTCAGCCCCGTCCAGGCCACACCAGCTGCCCCTCACTGCACACACTCGGCCTCACCCACCCTCCACCTCCACCACAACACTCGGCCCTGACCTCCGCATCTCTGGGAGTACGACTACTGGCGGGAGTGGCCTCGGGGCGGTCACCACAACATCACTCGACCCACACTACCCCCACACATACCAGAACTTGTCTACCAGGCCCCCCTCCTCCGCCTCTCCTGACCCAGCCGATAATGACATAACGGATCGTCTCGAGTCATTGTGTCTGTCCGTCACTGAACATGCTCTGGGCTGAGCCTCGCACTCACTCACTCAATCACTCACTTTGGGGAAAATTTGCATGGCTTGAGATTTCAGACCCTTGAGCTGAACAATGAAACAACCAAATGTGAAGCAAGTGATATCATAGCCAGATTAATTTTGGCTAAAGAAATAGTAATGCTTGAAGTATTTACTAATGTCCTGTATATAATTCTGAGAATATAAATTAACTTAAATAGATATATAAGTATTTGAAAATTTACTATAAATTCATTATACAGAAAACTCTTGTCAAGTCGACACAATAGAGGCTCTAGTCTTGATGATTATTCTTGTTTTCAGACTTATACTGGTAATGCTCATGCCGGTGTCCCCCTTCCCCCGGGGTGTAAACTGGGATGTGGCTCGGGTAACACATTGAGCCAGGAAATGTGCATAGATGTCACATCATTGTTACTCAGCAAGCATAGCAACTTAGGTTTAAATGATCAACTTACATATAAATTATCAACTTACTGCGTTATCATGTTAAACCAAATGTACAATGGTAATGCTATGCTGAGTAGGGCCTGATATTTTCTGACTAATTTCCTTTGTTTTTGTTTTTCTAATGATATTTTGAATGAATACTTTTTAGTATTACTGAAATTCTTGCAGATCTAAGTTATCAAATGCCGACTTAATATGGGTATCCTGTATAGTACGAGTATAAATTTATACTTGCAAATTGAGTGATCCATGATGCTTAAATATGAAATAGGAGTTTTTGCCTTAAAGGTTTACCCTATTCAGAAAATATATTCTTGAGATATTAATGCTTTATGAATGGAATATTTATGTAATCAGGAGTGATATATCCAGACCAACTTTGATCCTTTACCAGTCAAGGATGTTTGTGAATTGAATGCTACTAATTCCTGCAAGCTGTGCCATAAAACAGAACACTTATACTAAGGCCATGTGCTACAAGGAACTAACAAGTCTGGAGGAATGAGTACTCATCAGTTTGCCACTGTGTCACCCCTTAATTAATTGATCCTTCCTTGACTAACACAACACATGGTTTTTTTTATACACAATCATAAAACTCCCTCCAGATGTGAGATGTTAAATGCACAAAAGGGATTACAGTACAGTAATTCATCATTGATACAGTACATTGAAGGCTACTGGCTCCTAAGCGGTTTTAAAGAATTAACTGCATTAGCATTGGTCTGTTTTGTGGCACAGTTTTGAAAGAAATTGGAGCCTGTTGTTCACCAATAATAGATTAATTCCACAAAGACACAACAAATAGGCTGACTGATTTTACTAAACACCCATCAACAGAATCTTCAGTCTTTTTACACAGTGAAAATGAAGATTTAAATTGCAACTTAAGTAAAAAAAAAAAAAAACAGCTGTCAGGAACAATAAATAATGTATGACAAAAAAATATTTAAATATATTATGAAATACAATAGTCATGACTCTAAAACATGCAGAAAGAAAACAAAATAACTAAACCATACAAATAATACAATAATTTAAGGAAATAGAACAACAGCAAACCATACAGTATGATGAAAACAGTATTGTGTGAGAGAAACTTCCCACAACTTTATAGCCACAGAAATCCCTGCCACATATTATCACTCACTCTTTGTGTGAATATGTCAATGGGCTCAACACATGCCTTTTGTTAACATACCTAATCCCAAAGTCAAAACAAACGAGTACAGTGACCAATAGCAATAGACAGACACGTTTTCGAATATGTGTATGGATTTTTTTTCCGGCATTTGTTTTTTATCCACTTTAATCGGTGTGTTGGTGTGTTTGTGTGTTTTGGAAAGGTTTACAATGCTGTCATAACAGCAATTATTTTACTACTGTATTAATACTACTGCTACTACTACTACTGCTGCTGTTGCTGCTGCAATAATGATTACCACTTTACTGTATTTAATTATTTCATACATTACTTCTACTGTTGCTACTCTGACCATTTCCTTTTTTTTTATTTTATACTTGTTCCAGTATTGTTTTTACATTCAGTACTGTACTACATAACTACCTCTAGATATTCTACAATCATTACACCTACTATGCTCTCATACATAACTTTCTACCACTACTTGTCACCAAAGTTGCATTCCGTAACTATTACAATACAAATCTACATCATGTGTAAACCAGGATTGTATTTGAGAACATCCCATAAATTATGTTCTTGCATACAACCCATACACACAAGCCAGCTCACTGGAAAAATGAATAAGTTATGTCAACTCTGCTTCATTCATCCTGGATGAGCTAGAAGTTCCGGATTACAACTATGCTACCACCTATACCATCACCACAGTATTCATTACAATGACTATCATAACCTCTTTCATACCACTCATTACTACTTTAGTATTGTCACTACTACAACTCCTTCTACCACTTTACACAACAAAAATACTACAACTATACTACAACTACCATACCAATAATAGCCATAAATATTAAAACAAATACTATATTGGAACTACCATACCATTACCGAATACTATGACAACAACTACCACACTTACCATTTTAGCCTTACTGCCGTCCCGCTCAGGTGGTGTGAAGTGCGCGTGCGTGAATCTTTGCTGTGCAGGGATCAAGTCAGACCCAGCTGTGCTCGGTGCTGACTCAGCCACACCCCTCAGTGGTCAGGTGGTCAGGTAGTCAGTCAGTTAGTTAGTCAGTCAGTCAGTCAGTCAGTCAGTCAGTCAGTCAGTCAGTCAGTTTTACTGGTACCCCTAGGGATGACCCCAAGAGGAAAAAGGGGAAGAAATAATGTAGATGAATTTATTAGCGAAGACATATTTCTCCTTTTGACGCTCCTGTTTGACTCCAGTATGCCAACGGTGATACTTTTAAATTTGAGGAACCTCATATATCCCCTCTGCTCAAATCCTTAGACTGCAATACTCGACAACTCTTTCAACAAATTCACAAGTAGAGTTTTTCTTTGCCCTTAATCAGTTTGTAATCCATTTACAGTTGAGAAAAAAAATTGCATTCAATAATTATGTATAGACAAATACATGAATGTGGAAAGTCAGTGTATTATACTGAAATGATGCAAAGATACTGTACATGCCTCGGTAAAAGTCATAACAGTTTCAAAATATCATAAGAGTTTATACATTAAATGGATATGCATAGCAACTTCTATGTATTGCTCTAATTCCTCGTTAGTAGTAAGGGCAAGAATTGATTGGAAAAAAAATTGAAACACCTGAGTCATGATTTGAGGACTGTTGGATATATGTCTTCCTCATACTTAAATAATATTGCTGTAAATCTTCGTATGTCTTTCTGTACAAACTCTTTTATTATGTTTCATTTTCCTTGCACTCTTGTAAGAGGTTAAGATTTTGTCAGTGATTTGGAAGCTACTACTCAATTCTTCAAAATGTGCCAAGAAACAAATGAACCGTACCGAGACATCACAAGGTATTCCGTTTCTCAGCATAGTTTGAAGGAATTAGTAGACTCCTGTTCCAGTTTGTGCAACATCTTGACTCCCTAATTAACTCCCTGTAGCTCACTTGTGATTCCTAACATTCTGGCATCAATTATTAAGTTCCCCTTCTTCATGAACAGCTTTGGTCACTCACTGCGACCTCTCTCTCTCTCTATGTGTGTGGTGTTTTTTCCTTGTGCACGCCATTAGTCCAAGTGTGTGTGTGTGTTTGTGTTTGTGTGTGACCCCACCCTGAGCAAGCAAGAGAAGCTACTGTGAGGCATTATAATTATCCTATCTAATCCCATGATAAGATTTTGTTTTTCCTTGTCTTCTGCCCTAACCTCCTCTTATCCTCTGCTGTCCAGTCATCACTTTTTCATTAATAACTGTAGATACTTTTGTTACAGAAATTATCTTAATATTTTCTTCGGATATTGTATATTTTAGGTTTCTTCTCCCTCATTTATTAATTTTCTCAGTACCATCTTTTTATGGCAAATTCCATTGCTTCAAAAATTTTTCCTTATTCCTTCAGTCATGGTTATTTTGTATTAAAGTTATTTTTCCTCTTTCTTTAGTCTTCCTTTGTACATTCTACAGATACCAACTTCTTCCATGATCATTTCTCTTAATTGGGTTTATATTATACCTTCTGTATCAAGTTTTACATTGAATTCTTATAATATTGCTGCCTCATATTCCCCCTCAGACACTCAGTACTTTTTCCAGTGTTACAGTTAATGATATTTCTTTCTTTAATGAAGCCCAAGTCACCATATTTCTTCAGTACTGTACTAGTTAAAGGGGAAAGGTGTCAGTGCAGTAGAGGCTACTGGTACCTCCAAGATGTGCCACAGAAATCTCTCTTTGTACTGTTTGGAAGAATCCATAGCTACTAAGTTATTGACAACACCACCACCTAATCCCTCAAAGCTCAACCTTTTCGGATCTGTTTCCTTTCTGTTTTATCCCACCCTGTACGACTTTAACATCTGTTTCATCATTGCAGAGTGTACTAAGTTCTATTCCTGTCATTCCTCTGTTGAATAACCTGTAAACATTTGTTTCCTCAGTCATAAATTTGTCCTTATTCCCTATTTCAGTTTTCATTCTTTTCCCCTACCTCATAGTCTTTCCCTTCCTTTCTCCTACCCCAGGTCTCTTCCTTCCTTTCCCTCACCTCATAATCCCTCTCTTCTCTAACATTCTAGCCGAACCCTTCCTCCCTATACCTAATGCCGAACATTTTATTCCTATTTAAGTCTGCCCTCTGCTGTACATAATTCTGGCTTTTTAACACTGTAGGTGAAGTTCTCTTTGTAAGGGGTTAGATGCCATCAAATTGGAGGACAATGATTCCTATGAACTGTGCCATCATCCAGACCACCTATAAGAAAGGTCACTCGGAATTACTGTACTTGAAATTTTTCTATGAACCATCTTACATTCTTTCTGCAGTACAGTATACGAGACTCTCATTAGTGAAATTAGCTCTCCCACATATTGTTTTAAATAACTAATTACACCCTCTTAAAAATTTGCTTAGTACTCATGGTCCTCATTCCATGTAGTAGCCCAACATATAGTTGTGTTGTACTGAAAGGTGGCAACTTGTATCCTGGCTCAGTTTAGAGGAAGCTGTAGTCTCCAATTCACCTACAATGTCTTAACCCCTTAATTCACCTGCTCGCTCTACATGACACCAAATTTTCAAACATCTAGTGTGATATATTAAGTCTGCGAAGGACGCATACACTGCAGTCATGTTTTAGTTATTATAATTATATTATTATTATATTATTATTATTAAATATATTTCATGCACTTCCATGTATTTTATTAAATCCCAGATTGTAGGGAAGATAACACATGAACTTCTTAGGAATTCAATGGATTTTCAATATAAAACAATACTCGGCATTTAGGACATTTTATATACATTAATGTTATAAAAGCTTCCATACCTACAAAACTTACTTCTCTTTAATCTATCAATTCATGGGAATATAAATAAGAATCATTTTAAGGTAAGTACAGTAATTATTACTTGTTAAAGCTATGTAAAGGTCCCTTGAGATTACTATGGAATCATCTGATGATTCAGTTTTCTTGTTCAAGCTCTCCCAATTTCCAAGTATTGACCAGGCATCCAGTACATGCAAGATTGAAACAAATTAAAGATATGAAGTAGTTTACAAATAATAATTTATGTCTCAAATATTAGTTGTTTAAAATCTGCTGGAGAATCAAGAGAGCTTGAAGTTAATTTGCATGCTTCCAGCATCCATAACATTATGCTAATTTGATTCATTCATTAAAAGAAATCTCTCGCCTCCTAAACTAACTTTACCCAAGCTGCAGTTTGTAATATAAACACAAAGATGTGAATTTACACTATTTTTGCTTAAAACATTACCTGGTGTCTCGGAGTTCATGAGTATACTCTGAGAAGTTGGTGACACAAACAATCTAACTAAACAAAAAATATCTAAGGAAAACAGGCAGTATTGGAAGAACACATGAGATGAGGGTGGTTGACTAAACCTAAACATAAGGCATCGAGGCCTTTTAATTAAATACGGCATGCATTAGTCAAGGAATAATCCTTTACACACAATGTACACAGAAAGCAGGACAATATACAGTACAGTAATAATAGTCATGGTCATAAAATATCATCCATCTTAGTGAGAACAATATTGCTGTATATCTCCTTGAGCTTGGTCTATCACACCTGGGACATAACTGACAGATATAGTAAACTCCCATTATACTACACTTGGGTCATGATGTGTGACATACTCTATGTCATGGATTTGTGAATATAGAGAGCTTGACCCACTGGGAAATATAGCTGTAAACAGCACAAACTGTAGGAGACTATTACAAAACCATTACACCCCCTGTCAGGACAATCTGTATCAAAGTGAAATAATCCCTGAGTATACTGTACTGAAGTTGAATGTCTGTATAAGTGAATATAATGTATATGAAGGATTTTTTGTATAGGTACTGTAAGATTACCAAATTGTTTTTTATATAACATTAAAAAATGATGTGGATATCCTGCTGGCATAGGTTAATATTAAACCTTTCTGGGAATGTTTCTAATGCTAGTGCAATGTTCTACTCATCTGTTCTAAAATATTCAATCTCTTCTTTGGTCAGATTTTATAAATGAGTTAATCACCTGGATTAAAATGCTGACTCAGAAAATCACTGAGTTGGAAAAGAACTTAGTACAGTATTGTCTGCGACCATAAATAACTCATCGTCACATTACAGTATCCCCTGTTAGGATCTATAGCTTCACCCTCTTGGCACCCTTTTTGTAGTCGTCCTCACTGAGAGTATAACCCCAGTGTAGCAGAGTCTGGCGGACTACCGGTGAAACTCCAGGGTTGTCATAGGTGCAGCCTGAACGCACAATCTGACAACAGAGGTTATTAATTTCCTGAAGTTCTGGTTTACTGTACATACTTATCTTCACATAATATTATAAGGTACACATATGAGTCTCACATCTTAACCTAGTTTGCCATTTGTACAAGTTACCTGTATTTGGATAGCATGAAGGAAGAGGAGGCTATGGGTTTCCTTAAGCATGGCGAATCAATTAATTAATTGGGAATAATTTCCTTTGGGTGAACTGGAGGACTACTGATTATTCCAAACTGTGCCAGGCTTTGTAGACTCCAATTGCAGCACAAGAATTGACCCTCTTAATGATACTCACCACTGAATAAAAGGGGATATCATACACACCTATAGTATCATTCATGCATCTTGCCTCCACTACACTTGTCAGATTTACACCTTAGTTATAACAGTTATCATATCACAATCCACTCACCTTGGTAACGAGGTTTTGACGCCACCTGCCCTTGACACCTGCACACTTTTTCCATCTTCCAATCTGCCGCTCGTCATCCTCGGTTCGCCTCCCCTGGTAGTACCTGGCATGCACAACTTCAGTTATAATGTATATTGAGATATAATTGAAACAGCGATGCCATCTGTGAATGAGTCTTTATTGATGATGTTTTGTTACTCTGACCTAAAAAAAAAAATTGGACTAAAATGTCATCAATACAGGTTTCCACATTAATAGTGTTTCCATATTCAGTTCTAATGTTTATGGAGATAAAATTAACATGGCAATGCCATCTGTGAAGGAATTTTTATTGATGCCAATTTATTGCTCTGACCCAATAAAAGAATAGTACAAGTACCAAAATGTTATCAATACAAGTTCCTTCATTAATAGTGTTTCCACATTCAAACCAATTACTGTATTGGCATTTCAGAATATAAGTAAGTTACAGTACTGAATTTGCTTCTCTAGATCACTGACTGAGGACAGAAAACATGAAAGCTTTTCACCACATGGATCAAATGAAGGGAGAAGAAAGCCATAAAAAAAAAACAAGGAACAGTAAGAATTTTCAAGGCTTCAACAACTCTACCAAACATATTATACAAGTAAACAGACTAAAACTGCCTGCCTTACCTACAATACCACATGAACCAGCCATAGGGATCCTGCTTGTGCATCCAGCCACTCTGTTCCCACATCTCCAGTGACCCTCCACACTTGGCTCCGTACCGGTTCACTTTCTCGTCATAAACCTTGGATGCCACCTGATGGAAATGAATAAACAAACAACTGAAGACAACCCACACCATTGATATTGTACACTCACAACTTAATAAGAGTGGAAGGAAATAGCTTGTGTGAGAGTGGAAGATGGTGTGCGTGAGAAAATGGAAGGAGATAGTTTATGTGAGAGTGGAAGATGGTTTGCATGAGAAAATGGAAGGAGATAGAAGGCTTGCCTCAGGAGCACACATTCTCTTTATACTGTATATATATTTTTACCTGTTTGCCGATGTTCAGTCCCTCCAGCCAGTCCTTTGGCAATTCCTTCCACACTCCCGTATACGACTCTCCTGCAAGACAGCGATACCGGACAGTGAGTTACATAATTGTATTTATTGTATATATTATTGTATTTAACTAAAAACAAAAAGAAATAAGAGTAACTTACTGTATAATTATAATATTTGTAGTTATCAAAAAAACAGTAAAAACACTAAATCATACACAATTAACTGAGTGGAAGAATGAGCAAGCGAAAGTAATTCACAGTTACCCCGTTAAATTCATAAACATTAGAAAAAAACATTTATCAAACCATACCCTGACTTAACCCAAAGCTCTGGTTTTCTTTACAATATAATAAAAATGAATAGAACAACCAGAAATAAGTATAAGAAAGAGCTAGGAAAATTTAGATTGAGTCGTCCGTCGAAAATTAAATAGATACAGTAAATACAATGGAGAAATAACCTAACTAATTACATAACCAACCAAGCAACCATAATTATAACATTACCCTTAACTTACCTGTAACTGACGATTTAATTGGCCTGAAGTAAGTCCCACCAAAGCTACCAGCCTGTAAAACCTCCTTGGGTGTCATATTTGGCCGGAATTCAGGTTCACCATCGAAAATAAGTTCGTCCTGAGCATTACGTGTTGGCTCAGAGGCAGTCTCAACAACCACCTTTATATCACTCTTATCTCCCTTATTTATACTCTTATCTTCACTCTTATGGCTATTCGAGGGCTCCTTTTTCTGTTTCTTGTTTGGTTTCTTCTCTGCGTTGGGTTTTTTAGTTGTTTTTGAGGTACTGGTGTCAGAGGCCTCACCTACTATACTCCTCTTACGCGCCATGTTTTCCAAGTTATGTAAACATTTATCCGTTTTGGCTAGCATTAGTAATATTGTTTAAATCACTAAAAACTTAATGATAGGAGATAAATTGATATACTAGATTGTTGCTATTTGGATCAGCGATATACGGACGCCAGAAAACGCCAACATACTGGATATAATTGGTCTTTTTTTAGTAATATATGTGAGGTCAAAGCCACAGTCTGATGTAAGAATCGAACACCTACATTTTAGCCAGCCAATACAGAGGTGTTTGTGAATGTCTCAATGGATCTATTTATATTATATAGGTTTCTTTGTCTCATATGGCAACTTTGATCAGGGATTCTGCAGTAGGTCTATGTGAAATCCCCAGGGTAAAATTTTCAGCAATGTTTGTGAATGTCTCAATGAATTTATACATAGTTGGTTTCATTAATAATAATTGTCTCATCATGGCAACTTCGATCAGGGATTTTGCAGTAAGTCTATGTGAAATTCCCAGGGTAAAATTTCATCAATGTTTGTGCATATCTCAATGAATTAATTTATACATAGTTGGTTTCATTGTCTCATCATGGTAACTTCGATCTGCTGGGATTCTGCAGTAGGCCTATGTGAAATCATCTGGGTAAAATTTTCAGCAGTGTTTGTGAATGTCTCATTGAATCTATATAGGTTTCATTGTCTCATCATGGCAACTTCGATCAGGGATTCTGCAGTGAAATCATCTGGGTAAAATTTTCAGTTGTGTTTGTGAATGTCTCAATGAATCTATTTATAATTAAAGGTTTCATTGTCTCATCATGATCGGGGATTCTGCAGTATATGAAATCACCAGGGTAATATGTTCGACTCTAACGTTTTTATTTTGTCTATATAGTAATTCTGTATGGAGAGGTTATACCGACAGATGAAGCCACAACAACGTCAACAAGACTGCCACAGCACTAGCCTTACAATATTGCTCAGTGTGTCAGGTAAGTTTTTCCTTGATGGCCCTTTAATTAACCTCTTTTCTTATCATCTTGTGGTCCTGTTTGTCTGGTGAGTTTAATGTTGAGACTGGAGACCTGTGAAAGATATGATGAATGTGAACAATGATATTAATTCTATCGCATGACAATTGTATTCATACATTCATTAATTGTCAGTCCTCTCGAACATTCATTCCTCTGTAGGGCTTGGGGATAATGTTAGAAATTAAAATGAACAAACATATGCTTTATATTATGCAGAATATCGTCATGAAGGTTTTAGTTATCGGTCTGACCGTGTGTGTATTAATTAATATTCTGGGAAGTTGCCTGATATCTCTTCCTCGTATTCAACGACCCATGCAGGAAATAGGCTACTAATCAAACCCAGAGCAAATATGTATAGCAGAGGGTGCGTGCAGAGCGAGAGTATAATATGTCTATCTATCTATCTTGGTTTAGTATATAATTATAATCTTTATATAATCTTTATATATTGTGTGTCCGTGTGTCACATCTCCACCTCCCTTTGGCTGGGTATTTATTGCCAGCTCGGATATGGGCACTACTTTAAGGGTTTGGGCACCCCTTTGGAACCGAACCGCTCCCTTTTCTAACTTTAAAAGGATTCACTCATCTGCAATGTTCGTCTCATCCACCTGCTTTCCATTTTCTGGGCCACAAAAATCTTGTTATATCTAAATAAATATGTATGTATAGGCCTATACTATTGTTCTATTACATACAATGATACACATTAATCTTAATTAGCCATGAGAAGTCGTTGAAGTGTGAATGAAACAACGTTTTACGATTGCATTATTTTTATGCGGTCTAACATTACTTTACCAGGCCAGCAAACAAAACGTTCGCACAACATAGTAAACGTTTTTCGCGTATCCGGAACACTGGCTATACTGTATAGCATTTATTGTTAACATACTCTAATGTTATTTAATAAGTTAGAATTGGTTATGTGTGTCCTAATAGGGTGGGTGATATGTCTGACAGTGTGAGTGTGATACAGAGTGCCATCTAGTGGATATTGTGGGAAGTGTGTCCCGGCTCGTCGTCTGCTGCCCTTGGTCAACGTGGTTGAGCTGGAAAACGTAGGTTAGTGTGCTCGTGGCCGCCGTTGAGAGTGGTGGCGTCGCACCCCGGCCCATCCTGCTGGCGGTGACATAGAGCTTGTGTGGTACTCGAGTGTTTAGTGGCGTTAACGTGTGATTTGACTTGTAGTGTTTGAAAACTGGATTCTTCTTTGGATTACTGCGCTCTGCCCATCACACCAACAACCATGGAGAGTGTAAAGGTAAGAAAAGTATGGAAGGAGGAGGGGAGCGGACAGCTGGTCGAGGGAATGAGAAGGAAGGGTGGTGGCTGCCATGGGGGTGGAGGCGAGGGTGTGCGAGAGGGTGTCGGAGCGTCCCCTTCTCTTTCATTTTGGTGACTCACTAGGTCATGCCGCTGCCACACACACACCGGATTATATTATGGCGTGTGTAGCCTTTAGTATAATGCCATAGACGACGCGTGTTGCCACCACAGACAGGAGCTTTGAATAACTATCGGGGGAGGGGCGGTGACGCTGGGAGGGTTCAGGCTCTAGCTAACATCGGCAGGAGTAGGAGAGCCGTGCACCACCCTAGCCAACCAACCAGCGACCGTGCCAGTAGCCACCCACTAAGACGACGCAGCATAAAACCGATAACAGCAGACTACACCAACCAACTCACAGTCTTCTCTCTTTCTGTCTGTCTGTGTGTGTGTGTGTCTGTCTACCCTCGCCCATCCCTGCCTCCTCCTCCCCTTCTTCCCCTCGCACGATTACTCACTCACGCATTTTGTCGGCAGTGATCGTTCTGTTTCCATCACGCTCTTGTCTCCCTTATAATACCTATATGTTTTTAGTGGTCTGCTTATAGTTACACACTCTCTCTCACTCACTCATGCATTACGCGCACTTTCACTGCCGTATTTGCCTTGGTAAGAGTGAATTCCATGACCTCTCGCGCATCTTAACTCTCACTCACGCATATTACACCCCCCCTCACACTCATTCTCTCACGCATTTTTATTGTCGATTCATCCAACCCTCCCCGACTCGCTAACACTCACACTCACGCATTAGACTGTTGGTTAGTAATCCCCTCCCATTCCCCCCTAAACACACTATCACCCTCAGTCTGTATTGGTTTTCCTGCTGTATTCCCCACCGTACTGTATGTGTTGCTCGGGTATATTTTCACGCGTCTTAAATTCTTTGCATTGATCGCACGCTTTGATATCCACAGCTGTCATACACATCACACCAGCCTCACTAGTGCACTGCAGCTGTCACACAGTTAACGATCAATACTGTATATTCTCTGCATCTAACACAGCTATATAATCCCTTCACCTAACCCACATTCTAGTCTAGCCAAATACCCACCCACCACCACCACAACTGATATCACCACACTTCCTGTCTTAACACTACCACAACAGTCACGATAATCACAAATCACTCACTACACGGGTTTTCCAGTTGCCTAATCGGAATAATTTTGTACATTAGGCTACACAATCAAAATCACACCGACACTTGAGTTTGATCACAAGATTTTACGATATACTATTATTTTGTAGTATTTTTTTTATCTTTTATAAATCTGATCCGGCACGAAGGATGTATGTGTGTGTGTGTGTGTGTGTGTGTGTGTTGTCACTTAAGAGAGCCCACGTCCCCTGGTTACTGAAGGTTGCAAGTATTATTAGCTAACCTGGAGATATAGAATTTATATTATATCTCACTCTCACCCTCTTCGTCTCCTATCAATATCTCTACCTCTCCCCCACATTAGGCTATCCCGTCCCTTCTTTCTCTATCTCTCTAGTTTGTTTATCAATTTGTTTCTCTTATATTTTTGTCTCTCTGCCTCTCCCCCACATTAGGCTATCCCTGTCCTTTCTTACTCTATCTCTCTAGTTTGTTTATCAATTTGTGGCTCTTATATTTTTGTCTCTCTCGGTCTCTAAAACTCTAATATTTCACACAGCTTCACCCTCGTATATACTCCCCTCTTTGATGTTCCATTTTATGTTCGCCTAATCTTTTACGTTCAAGAATTTTGTAATCTGTTTATGTTTTAAGGTGAATTGCCATAACTTTATGAGCCTGGGTGTGTGTATGTGGGTGAGTTGTGAAGGGAGGGGAAGGGTGAGTGTGCGTGGGAGAAGGATAATGTGAGAATGAGAGGAAGGGTGAAGGGTGTAGATGAAGGTGAGAAATGCTTATTGAGTTTGAGTGAAATGTGAGGGAAAGTTTGGGTAAAGGGTATGTATGATAAAGGGTGTGGATGAAAGGTGAGGTAGGTATTGGTCAGTGGTGAAGAGTGAGTTTGCATGAGATGTGAGGGAAAAGGTACAAAGTGAGGACGAAAAGTAAAGGGTAAGGTAAGAGGTGTGAGTGAAGAGTGAGATTTGGTGTGTGGATGAACGGTGAGGTTAGGGGTGTAGATGAAGACTGAGATTATATAGGTGTGTGGATTAAGGGACCCTGTGATATAGTAAGCAAATTGGAGATAAATGAGGCCTTCAAATATTGCCACGAAACACCTCCTACATGGAAGGAGCTTGTTTCGTGGCATGGTCATGAGGAATCAGAAGCCTCCATTTATCATACACGAACACAGGTGAAGTATGGGTGAGGAGGGGTCGCTGGAAACCACGACACACACACACACACACACACACACACACACACACACACTCATTTCGGCACCTGGCTGGCTGGCTGGGTTGTCTAGACAGTCTGGCCACTTCTGCTCCCTTCATCACCCACACCACGTCTCCCCCTCCACACGTACCCTACCTACCAACCTTCCTTTACTTCCCCCTCACTTTAGTTCCTTGTATTCTTGTCCCCCTCCCCTCGTCCTTGTTTTACAGTCGTTTCCTCTCGTCAGTTCTCTCTGTGTCCCCTCCTCTCTTTTCCATCACCTAATTCCTGTCAACTATTCTCTTTTACTTCCTTTATTTTTGTACCATTTCCTCCCTTCATTTACACTGTCATCTCCCAATTCCTCCATCATCCTTCTCCCCTCACTTCCACACTTCCACCATTCGTCTCCTATTCCCTCACTCATTTCACTGCTGTACTATTGTCTCCTCTCTGAAATCTCATACCCTCTCTTTCCCCCTCTCCCCTTACTCACGACCATTTACCTTTTTCGCGTTTACCATCACCCTGTCTCATAACTTCTCCCTTCCCATCCTGCCATACTCTCTGTAGCGACCATCTTTTCCACGTCCCCAAGTCCACCCTCTCTTCTACCATCCCTGACATTCCCCTCGTCCTCCTCCCTCCCCCCTTCTTTCCCCTCATCTGCCTTCCCTTACCCCTTCCCCTTCTGAACTCCTCAATCAGGCTTCTCGCTCCCTTATTTCCTACATGTCTGTCATCCCTATTCTCGTAGACTAATACCAACTTGTGTCGCCTTCCTTCCCTTCACGAACCTACTACCTTAATAATTCTCCCCGTCTCACACATGTTCTTTCCATTCATTTCCTTTCCTCCACTCTTGTCCTTCCCATCCCCTCTACCCTTTCTTCCCTCCACGACCCTCTATCCTTTCATCCCTCGCACCCAAGTCCCATCCATTTCCTTCCCTCCCCCTTTTCCCTTCATATCAGCCTTCCCTCCTCCCTTCCCTCGCACCCAAGTCCCATCCATTTCCTTCCCTCCCCCTCCATTCCCTTCACATCAGCCTTCCCTCCAATCCTTCCCTCTCCCCTTCCCTTTCCACCCTGGTAGCCTTGTACTGTCTCACCCCCAGTCGTATCATATCTTGTTACAGCTACCCTCCTTCTCTCTCTCTCTCTCTCTCTCTCTCTCTCTCTCTCTCTCTCTCTCTCTCTCTCTCTCTCTCTGTGATGTGGGGAGTACTTGAAGGGTTTGGGCTCCCCTTCGGAACCAAACTATACCTCCCTTTTCAATTCTTCACTCGTCACTCATTTCCTTCATGATTGCTGTCCCTCTCTCTCTCCCTCGTCTTCCTACACTACTTGAAGGGTTTTGGCCTCCCTTCGGACCCAAACCATCCCCTTTTTTCAATTCTTCACCTGTCCCTCTACTTCCTTCGTGCTTGTGAGGTATTTTTTTCCATCCTCTCCAGTTCTTTCTTCCTCTCCTAGCCAACTCTCTCTCTCTACGTTTCGCTGACACTCTCCCTCTCCCTCCCCCTCCTCAGCTCACTCACCCCCTTCTTTCCTTCTCTCCCCTCGGCTCATATGACACCTCCCCTCCCCCTCTCGCGTATCACACCATAAATATTTTACCACCCTATCAGACAACACAACACAAGCAACATCTATCTCGCAACACAAACAGCAAAATTCATCTCGCAACGCAACACAAACATCAAAAAATTGTCTCGCAACACCACGACGTAAGCAACATTCATATAGTAACACAAAACAAGCAATAAACATTCATCTCGCAACACAACACAAGCAACAAACATTAATCTTGCAACACAACAAATAGCAACAAACATTCATCTCGCAACACAACAAATAGCAACAAACATTCATCTCGCAACACAACACAAGCAACAAACATTCATCTTGCAACACAACAAAAAGAAACAAACATTCATCTCGCAACACAACACAAGCAACAAACATTCATCTGTAAACACAACATACACAAGCAACAAACATTCATCTTGCAACACAACAAAAAGCAACAAACATTCATCTCGCAACAACACAACACAACAAACGTTCATTTCTAAACACAACATAAACAACATTCATCAGTCTCTCAACAACATAATACAAGCAATATTCATCTCTCAACACAACACAAGCAACAAACATTAATCTTGAAACACAACACAACTGCTGCTGCTTTTGTTTTGCATTTCTCTGGCAACACTGTCTTGGCCTCGTAGCCTGCTGGTGCTCTGTTTATCTAATTTTGTTCACTGTTTGCCTTAGCTGTGTTCATTATCAGGATTTTTGTTGTCTACTCTCCAGGCAGGATACTTTACTCATCTCTCTCTCTCTCTCTCTCTCTCTCTCTCTCTCTCTCTCTCTCTCTCTGGGCAGTCGTAATGTAAAAGTACTATTAGTGAACTGAAACACGCAAGAGCATATTAAATTGTATAGGCTAGTTGATCATGTGGGAAAGTTTTGTTATGTATGTCCCTGAAATAATAAAAATACTTCTCTCAGTTATTATTATTATTATTATTATTTCCCTGAAGTAAAGTAAGGTAATTAATTAAACCCTTAGGCACATCGTCACTCAGGATTCGGATAACCTGCTGAGCGATTCCCACTGTGTTTTTTTTCCCGCGCTTTTATCTCCCCTGAGCAGCAACAGATGACGTCAACGTAAACAAACATTACGCGGGCTTTTTTTTTTTTTTTTTTTTTAGGTTACTTGCACCCGCCTAACACCGTATCGTATTATTTTTTCATGCACCTTCTGTCTTATATAGGATGTAGCGGCTCATGATAAGATAGAGTCTGTCTTTTTTTTTTTTTTTTTAGTATATGTAGGCCTATGGTGACGTCATTTGTGTTTAGGTAGAAAAAAATGATGTAAAAACCAACGAGGAACGTGCCTAAACGCACCATTAGGCTTATGGCTCAAGTGTCTCTGTTTTTTACAGAACACAGCGCCAGATTTTCTGTTTGTATTATATATGGCTCACTTGTATGTCATCTATGCGAAAGAAAGATAAGCACACTACTCTCCCAGAACGCATTTATGAGCTGACTACTCATGAGAAGGTTAATAGGATAAGGATAATCTGTTAGGCTATATTAGGACGCATTTGTGAACGAGAGAATTATCAAGGGGGTAGCATATATTATAGTACAATGTGGGTTATTCTGGAGCAACTGCCAGATGCCTACAAACTATTCCAAGTAGCCTAACAGGCTACTATTATTTTTTGTTAACCTGCAGATCCTGTTTCCTAGGATACTTTGTGGAGAAATCAAGGCGCTCTAATATACCAAAATTGTATCATCCTTTTAAACTATACTCTGTGATACTCATAGCATTAGTATGATTAGGGGATAAATAACCTAGGCTAGGCTACGTGATACTCTGTGAATTGTATGTAGCCTACTCCGTGATACAACTTCCATGGAGGGTATAATACACTGTTTTGTTTAGTGAAGCACCTGTGAGTCAGCGGTGAACGAGGGGATTATTACCCTACTCTTGTACTGAAGGCCGCGGGAGACGTGAGAAGTGACAGGATTTGTGGTCAGACAAAGAGATGGTGGTATGGGGAAGGGAGGGAGGGTGGAGGTCGTGTGGAGAGGAGTAGGAAGGCAATAATGAAACGAGAGAGAGAGAGAGAGAGTTGGGTGTAGGTAGGGGTGACGAGAAGTGTAGCCAGTGAGAGGTACAAGAAGGGGAGATGGGAGAGATGGCCAAATGAGGGCGAGATGAAAGGGGTTGCCAAGGGAGAGGGAAGAAACTAAATTGGTGGACAGGTGAAAGGGGTTGTGACGATAGAGGTAGCAAGGTGAGAGGGAGGTAACAAAAGAGGTGACAAGTTGAGAGGGAGGTAACGAAAGAGGCGGCCAGATGAGAGGGAGGTAACGAAAGAGGTGTCCAGGTGAGAGGGAGGTGACAAGTTGAGAGGGAGGTAACGAAAGAGGTGGCCAGGTGGAATGAGAGGGAGTGCAGGAGTGGCCTGATGGTGTAATAACTGCTCTGTTTTGGCCACAATGGTTCACTTCCCGGGCCATTGTCCACGGCCGGCCATTGTGTCAAATAGCTTGCTTGATGTTGTTGTTGTTGTTGTGGTAGTGGAGTTGGTGGTCGTGTTGTTGCTGAGTTGAGTAGCCTAGGAGGTGTTTACGTCGTGGGAGATTGTAAGAAAGTAGTGTGTCGCATTTTTTACAGTGTTGTCGAGGTGTTGTTTCTTGTGTAGTGTGTCGCATTTTTTACAGTATTGTGGAGGTGTGTTGTGGTATTGTTGTGTTGTAGAGGTGTTGTTTCTTGTGTAGTGTGTCGCATTTTTTGCAGTGTTGTCGAGGTGTGTGTTGTTGTGGTATTGTTGTGTTGTAGTATTGTAGAGGCGTTGTTTCTTGTGTAGTGTGTCGCTTTTTTTGACAGTGTTGTGGAAGTGGCTGTTGTGTTTTGGAAGTTGTTTGTTGTGTAATGTGTCTCTTTTTTGACAGTGTGTTGTGTTGTAGAGGTGTTGTTGTGTTGTGTAGGCTAGTAATTAATTGATTTTCGATGTTTTTGCAAAGTTGTTTACAGTAGAGTGTGATGGAAGATGTTGCTTAACGGTGTTGTTGTAGTTTTGTTAAGTTGTGTAACTAGCCTAGATGGTAGTGATTGTCTCATGTTACCACTGACACTGTTACTTGTGCTGCTGGTTTGTTATAATCCCTGCGTTACATCCGTTAGGTACTGGTTTGGTGTGGTGTTACTGGTAGCCTACTTGTGTTGTTGTTGGGTGTTACTTCTTGTGTTACTGGTATGGTGTTGTAGCCTAATGTGTGTTGTTGCGTGTTTCTTCTGTTACTTGTATGGTGTTGTAGCCTAATGTGTGTTGTTGTTGTTGTTGTTGGGTGTTACTTCTTCTGTTACTGGTATGGTGTAGCCTAATGTGTGTTGTTGTTGGGTGTTACTTCTGTTAATGGTATGGTGTTGTAGCCTAATGTGTGTTGTTGTTGGGTGTTACTTCTTATGTTAATGGTATGGTGTTGTAGCCTAATGTGTGTTGTTGTTGTTGGGTTTTAGTTCTTCAGTTACTGGTATGGTGTTGTATCCTACTTGTGTTGTTGGGTGTTACTGGTATGGTGTCGTAGCCTAATGTCTGTCTACTTTACTGTCTGTCTGCCGCTGCATTACATGTGATATTACTCGTGTTAAACTACGTGTGTTGCTTGTGGGGGAAGTCATTATGAAACATTGTGTGTCCTCTCTCTTTACACACATCTAGCCTACTTGTCTCCTCTTTTTTCGTGTGTGTGTGTGTGTTAAAAACTATTATAGCCTACTGTGTATCCTTTCCCTACCCCACCACAACCAACCTAACCAACTAGGCTACTTGTTTCTGCTCACCCCACACACACACACCTCCTGTGCTAGGCTACCTGTTTTCCCCACCATCCCCACCACCACCACCACCACCATCACTCACACCTCCAACCTTCAACTCATTTTTTACCCACTCACATAAAGTCTTTTCTCTGTGCTTCAGTTCACTCGCTCCACTTCGTTCTTTCAACAGTTTCTCTCCGTCGTTAGCTGCTTACCTCATTTTTGTTTGTATCCTCATTGTTTTGCATCCCCTACTCACTTTTTTTCAACCCACTCACTGCTTCCCACATCCTACTCACCTCGAGAATTGTGTGTGTGTGTGTATGTAAGCAGGGGGTTTGGACGGATTGATTGTGTGTGTGTGTGTGTGTGTGTGTTGTTCACGAGGTTACATGATTTCTCTCTCTCTCGCTATTCCCTGCATGGTATTGTTTCCTCTCTGCATTCACACCATCAAAAGTCTAAAAAGAGATTCTTCCTTCCATTCTTATCCAGCCTCCCTTCCCTTCCTTCCTAGCCTATCTCACTCTCTATAAGCCTCCTACCTCCTCCTCCCCCTCACCTGTCTGTCCCTAACACCATAAAATGACCCACTCCCCCCAACCATCCTCCTCACCATAAAATGACCCCCTCCCCCCTCACCATCCTCCTCACCATGCACACTCTTATAAGGCCTTCACCTCTCCCTCTCCCCTTCCCTCACGCCGTTGGTTGACATCACAAAAGACATATATTTCATCTCGTCTTTTACAGATACTGAATATATATATACATTTTTTTGTTTACCATCTGTCGCGAAGATACTTTCACTGACCCCTTCCCACCCGGCGCCGACCCGTTACTTTCACAGGGGGTTGTTTGGAGATGGATTGATTGTGTGTGTGTGTGTGCAGGGGGTTTGGATGGATTGAATGTGTGTGTGTGTGTGTGTTTTGTGTAAGCTGGGGGGTTGGATGGATTGAATGTGTGTGTGTGTGTGTGTGTAAGCTGGGGGTTTGGATGGATTGATTGCGTGTGTGTGTAAGTAAGCAAGGGGTTTGGATGCATTGATCGTGTGTGTGTAAGTAAGCAGGGGGTTTGGACGGATTGATTGTGTGTGTGTAAGCAGGGGGTTTGGATGGATTGATCATGTGTGTGTGTGTGTGTAAGCAGGGGGTTTGGATGGATTGATCGTGTGTGTGTGTGTGTGTGTAAGCAGGGGGTTTGGATGGATTGATTGTGTGTGTGTGTGTGTGTGTGTGTGCAGGGGGTTTGGATGGATTGATCATGTGCGTGTGTGTGTGGACCAACTCTATCATCAGAACGGCCTTTGACCCTAATTAACACTCTATGTAATGTGGACGGTAAAAAGTATACAGTCAAAAAAGTTAAATATTTACTTGTGACGATTGTGATGGAACTCTGCTTTTCCAACGGTGCCTCGTGAAAAAACAACAACTTTTTATTTAGCTATTCTTTATTTATTTATTATTTTTGCTTTTTCATTGTACATTATGATTGACCAAAGTTGCAGAGATGGGTTTCAAGGATGCAATAAATGTCTGCAGCTTTAAGTTAAGAGAAAAGTACAGTGTTGGTAAATCTGAAGCAACTGATTCCTCCAAACTATTCCAAGCAACAGGACACCATTATTTGTGTTCATCTGGTCCTGTTTCCTGACATAGTTTGGAGGAGGAATTAAGGCACTCCAATGTACCAAAAGTAGGCTGCTATACTCTCCCCTTAAGGACCGTGTGATCGTGTATGAAACTTATTATTAGAGGCTTCTGATTCCTCCTGACTCTACCACGAAACAACCTCCTTCTCTATAGGTGGTGTTTCACGGCAGTAATTGAAGGACTCATTTACCTCCAATTATCTCACTAAATACATCACAGGGTCTCTTAATTAAGGGGTTGAAATTCACTTTTTGTTACATTGGAGCACCTTGATTCCTCCAAAAAGTATGCCAGGAAACAGGACCATATGCAGATAAACAAAAATAATGGTGTTTTGTAGCTTAGAATCATAGTTTGGAGGAATCAGTTACTCCACAGATTTACCAACACTGTACTTTCTTCCCCCTTAATTAAAATTGTAAGTATAAGCGATGTTTTGTGAATCAGAATTATTACCGGTATAGGCTAGGCTACCCCCCCCCTCTCCCCACCCCACCCCCACCCCACCTGCCATCTGGTGACTCAAACATGAACTAACAATCCCAGAAGTTGTTGTTATGTTTATATCTATCTAACTTTCAATATCTATCTATCTTCCATCCACTTATCTATCTATCTATCTATATTTATTTTTCTTCCATCCATTTATCTATCTATCTATCTATCTAAAACCACCTCAGTTTGTCTTTTCATCTATCTATCAATATCTATCTATCTTCTATTCATTAATCTATCTATCTGAAACCACCTCAATCTGTCTTTTCATCTATATCTTCCATCCATTTATCTATATCTATATCTAAAACCACCTCAGTCTGTCTTCCATCTATCTATCTCCATCTATCTAGCCTGCCATCCAATCATCCATCCATTCATCTATCTATCCCGCCTGCCATCCAATCATCCATCCATTCATCTATCTATCTATCCAGCCTGCCATCCACTCATCAATCCATCTATCTATCCATCCATCCATTCATCTATCTATCCTGACATCCATTCATCTATATCTATCCAGCCTGCCATCCATCCATCCACTCATCAATCCATCCATCTATCTATCTATCCATCCAGCCTGCCATCCACTCATCCATCCATCCATCCCCTCTGCCTCCTCCACTAACAAGTCCCCCTGATAATGTTTATGTATTTACCTTCCTGATATTGGATGTAGTACAGTCGGCCGCTGCAAATGTCCTGTCGCCACTTCGGTCAAGTCATAAAGTAAGTATGGAAATATAAGCTTCACGGACTCATTAACAGAAAAAACATAGTAGTACATTAATTTACACCATTTTTATCGTATTTCTGATTGGTGACTGTGTTTATTATTCGATTATTAACCTTTGTGTTATCGTTTAAGGTGGTAATTAACTTTTGTTACATTGGAGTGCCTTGATTCCTCCAAAGTATGACAGCAAACAGTACCAGATGAACAAAAATAATGGTGTTCTGTTGTTTAGAATAGTTTGGAGGAATCAGTTACTACT
>JAWQEG010004306.1:37500-40934 GCA_033782935.1 Petrolisthes cinctipes
AGAAGGAAAAAAGAGAGGGTATGGAAGAGAAGGAAAGGGAAAGAGAGGTGATAGTATGAAATTAAAAGAGAGATGAGAACAATGGTATTAATTAGGAAAAGAAGGAATGGAAGAAAAGAGGAAAATTAAGAAAAACAGAGAGGAAAAGAAGGACAGTGGAAGGGATGGGAAGAAAATAGGGGGAATTAAAGGAAGAAAGAGAATGAAAATTGAGAAGAAATGGATTGAGGAAGGAAAGAAAGAGAAGGAAAACTGAGAAGAAATATACTGAGGAAGGAAAGGGAAGAAAAGAGGGAAATTAATGAAAGAAAGATAAAGAAATGAGGGAGGAAAAGAAGGACAGTGGAAGGGAATGGAAGAAAAGAAGGAAACAAGAAGAAAAACTGAGAAGAGATGAATTGAAGAAGGAAAGGGAAGAAAAGAAGAAAAATTAAAGAAGAAAGAGAATGAAAACGGAGGAAAAGAAAGACAATTATAGGGAAGGGAAGAAAAGAAGGAAACAAGAAAAACTGAGAAGAGATGAATTGAGGAAGGAAAGGGAAGAAAAGAAGAAAAATCAAAGAAGAAGAAAGAGAATGAAAACACAGAGGAAATGAGCAGAATAGTGAAGACAGGAAGAAGAGATTGGAATCACAGTGTCTGGGTAAAGAAAAGTTAAGGAGGGAAGGAAGCAATATCATGAAAGGAGAAGAGGGGAAGGGAGGGTGACGCAAAAAGAGAGGGGAGGGGAAGGGTTGAAGAGGGAGAAGGGAAGAGAAGAGGAGAGGGGGAGGAGGGAAGGGGAAGCGGGAGGTGAAATAGGGGAAGAGGGGAAGGGAGGGAGGAGATGAGGGGAAGAGAAAGGAGAGGGGAGTCTGACGCAAAAAGAGGGGAAGGATTGGAGAGGGAGGAGAGGGGAATGGTTGAACAGGGAGGAGAAGAGGGGAAGTGAGGGTGAAGTCTGAGAAGGGAGAGGGGAAGTAGTGGGGGAGTAGGGAAGGGGAGAGGGGTCTGAGGTATGAAGAGGGATAAGGTTAGGGGAAGGAGAGGGGAGGTACTGGGAGAGGAAAGGAGATAAAGTGTGGGGGGGGGGAGAATGGAAAAAAGAGAGGAAAGGCAGAGAGAAGAGAGGGGAAGGTAAAAAGAGAGAGACGAACGGTGGAAGAGAGGGACAGGGAGAGGAGAGGAGAGGGTGAGGTAAAGGGGAGGAGGGAAATGGAGAGAGGGGAAAGTATAGGAAGAGAGGGAGACGAGAAGAGAAGAGAATAAGGGAAATGGAAGAAAAGTGATTGGCAGTGTGAATGTAGAGAAGAGAGTTGGAGAGAAAGGAGATAGAAGGAGAGAAGGAGATAGATGGAAGGAGAGGAATGGGAGAGAAGGAGAGGAGTGGGAGAGAGGGAGGGAGATGGAAGGAGAGGAATGGGAGAGGGAGGGAGATGGAAGGAGAGGAATGGGAGAGAGAGAGGGAGATGGAAGGAGAGGAATGGGAGAGAGGGAGGGAGATGGAAGGAGTGGAGTGGGAGAGAGGGAGGGAGATGGAAGGAGGGAATGGGAGGGAAGGGGATAGAAGGAAGGAATGGGAGGGAAGGGGATAGAAGGAAGGAATGGGAGGGAAGGAGAGGAGTGGGAAAGAAAGGAGATAGAAGGAGAGAAATGGGAGACAAGGAGGGAGATGGAAGAAAAAAGGAGGAATGTAAGAAGAGGGAGAGAGGAGAGAGAAAAAGAAGAAAGGAGAGAAAAGAAGGAGGAGAGAGAAGAAACATCAAAGAAATAAAGAGTTCGGAGGGTTGGATGGAAGGGAATAAGAAAGAGTATAGGAGAGGATAGGGGTCTCTCTCTGAAGTGGGGTTGGGTTGAGGGGTTGGTTGGTTGGGTGTATTAGAAAGGTTTCGCCCTGGAGCAGAAAAAAGATGGAGGAAGTAGGAAGAGTGGAGGAAGGATGGAGAGAGAGAAGGAAACGTAGGGTGGGGGGTGGGATTGGAGGAGGAGGGAGTGAGGGAGTGAAGGAAGATAAATTAGGTAGGGTTTAGAAATGGCATAGAAAAAGGAATTGGTAAATAATAAAAATCTTTGTACTTTCCTCGCCTTTTCTTCCTCTTCTTCTCTTCTTTTTCTCCTTCTCCTCCTCCTCTTTCCTCTTCCTCCTCATTTTTCTCCTCCTCTTCCTTTTCCTTCTCCTCCTCCTCCTCCTTTTCTCTTCTACCCCTCCCCCCGCCCCAAGTGGTCAAGGGAATGGTGAGAAAATGCAGGCCAGGTCAGGTCAGAGTGGTGAGGGAGAAGGAGGAGGAGTAGGAGAAAAAGAGAGGGGAAGGAGGGAGGGAGGAGAGGGAGAGAGTTTTTGAGAAATGAGGGAAGATGTGGAGGAAGGATAAAAATGGAGCTTGCGAAACTGTAGTAAGAAAAGAGGAAGGAAGGAGGAGGAGGAGGAGAGAGAGAGAAGTGTGGAAGAAAGGAGGGAAGGGAGTGATGTAAAAAAGGGAAGGAAAGGTGGGAAGGGGAGGGAATGGAAGGAAGAGGTGTGGAGGAAAATAAAGGAATACAAAGGAAGTGTACAGGCAACAGGAGGAGGTCCATAGTGGCCTTTTATACGAGGTTAACTACGCTAATCTAGACTACGTGTTGAAGGAAAGGATAGATAAAGGACAAGGCTCCTCCCCACCCACCACTCCCACGGGTATTCAGGTTGTAAAAACAGATAGAAAATAACACCTTGTTTGTTATAAAGAACGCACAGGAAATTTTATAGGAAATTAGGAAAAGTGGTTGAAGCCTGATTCTAACAACTACAGTACTTAACTACTATAAAAAAAAAAAAAAAATGAAAACAAAACATAAATTATATACTAAAAAAAAAAATTCTTGAAAAAATTTGTTTGTCAGAAAATTGGAGATAAATGAGTCCTTCAAATATTGCCGCGAAACATTCACCCACCTATATGGATGGAGCTTGTTTCATGGAGTGGTCAGGAGGAATCAGAAGCCTCCAGTTTCCATACATGATCACAGGGTCCTTAAGTAAACTGTGGTGAGAGAGAGAGAGAGAGAGAGAGAGAGATGAGAGAGAGAGAGAGAGAGAGAGAGAGAGAGAGAGAGAGAGAGAGAGAGAGAGGGATTGGAGGGAGGAGGGGGGGGGGAAGGAGGAAAGATGGAGGTGTGTGTGTGGTAGGTGGGGAGGGGCGCAGATAGAGAGATAGATAGAGCGACAGATGCAAGAAAGAGAGAGAGAGAGAGAGAGAGAGAGAGAGAGAGAGAGAGGGGACATTAGTGAAGAAATGTGGAGATAGAAGGGAAAATAAAAGGAGGGAGAGAGAGAGAGAGAGTGGAAAGGGAAGAGAGGAGGGACTGGAACAAGGAACAGAGAGAATGAATGAGAATAAAATAAAAAAAGAATAAAAAGATTGTCAGTGGAGGAAGAGGAGGGGGGAGGGGGAGGGGGGGGAGGAGGAAGGAAAGGT
>JAWQEG010004307.1:0-17500 GCA_033782935.1 Petrolisthes cinctipes
CTAAACTAGATTTTCGCACTTACCCCAGAGACGGCCCGTACTTTTAAACCTTCTGCCTAGCCTGGCGATCGCCTGGCGAAGTTGCGCCAGGCGATCGCGTGAGTGAGGACGTCCTTACTATTAAAACCCAATATTCGCCAGCATTGGCGATCGCCAATGCTGGCGAACGAGAGTGTTCGCCAGGGTTAATTTTTCGGAATCTTGCGCATTTTCCGAAAACGCGCGGGAAATCTCTGTTTGTTTACATCTGCTTCAGCCTTCAGAATAACGGTCGCCACGCTCACCACGGAGGAAAATGGCAGGAAATATCGACGGGAAGACTCAGCGGGCTGCTCCTGTATCAACTGGAGATAAAGAAGTGCTTGTAGACATAATGAAGATGTATATGGACATTATTAATGACAAAAGCACGAAGTTTTGTGCCGTCAGTAAGAAGGCAATGGTGTGGCAGGAGGTAGCCAGGAAGTTCAGCGACTCGACTGGGCACCAGAAAACTTCTCAGCAAGTGAGGAAAATATGGGAAAATATAAGGAATAAGTAAGTGACACTGCATATGAAACATGTACTGTATAATGCATGATAATATGAATGGGATGTAGGCCTAGATGATGTGCAAATTGTGCATACATATGGGTAATATGGAGATGAGGTAGCCAGGAAGTTTTGCCACTTGCCTGCCACAAGAAAACTCCTCACTAGGTTAGGAAAAAATGAGTTAACATGAGAAATAGGAGTAATAAGGAGCTATTGCTTGTGGATTTTTCAGTGAACCATTAGTATAGGCGTCACAATAGGCAATGCTCAGGCTATTTTGTAGATATCATTTTTTTGGGTAAAGTTTTGACATTTTGAAGGATACACCAGTATGTACCATAACTGTGACATGGGGTAAATTGCATTAACTTACACTAGACAATGTTAACCCAAAACCTTAACTTATGTAAACCAAATCTAACCTACCTGAGCCTTCTACAGCAATAATAATAATAAAAAATAAAATAAAAAAAAATTGGTCCCCAACAGAATGATATTAACTTGAGACCTAATTTAACTTTGTAACCTAAATAAAATAATAAGGAATTGTGCTTGAAAAATCATCAAATTAATCTTTCCTGAATACCTTTCCAGAACCAAGAAGGACTACAGAGAGAAGAAAAACTGGAGGAGGTCCACAACCAAAGCCAGTGGATTCTGTTTCTGCTGCTGTCCTTCCCTTGCTTGAGGAGGAGTTGGAACCACTGGGAAATACATGGGACAGTGACCGAGGACATCATGAAAATGCTGTTTTTGAAAATACTGGTAAGCTACATTATAAAGTGATTATCCTGTGTATACATTACCCGAACATTGGAGTATCATTTTACCTTTGTTCAATTTCAGGGTTAGTGAATTGGTTTATTTTATATCTTACAAGGGTAGAACAGTTACATTCTCCTAAGTTCAATGCTGTTAAGAGCAATACAAGCTTAATAGTGTAATGTCCTCTTTTTTTATTATTGTTTCAGAGGATGGGACAGTGATACTGTCTTTGACAGAGGTGGAGGTTGACTACCCTGAAGAGAGGAGGACATCAACACCAGTGCCTGATGGTGATCCAGTAACTACAGGGGAGGAGCCATCGACTTCAAAGCAGAATCGGCCCTGCTTAAATAAAAAGAAGTTGGCCTCCCGAGAAAAACAAGAAGCACTGAAGCTGGCATCAGAAAGGAATTATCTGCTGAGGGAGATGGACCGTGAGTTACATAATAGACGTTTAGATTTGATAGAACACGAAAAGAAGCTGATGACATCCTATTATGAAGGCCAGCGAGAAGTTCAGGAACTTCAAAAGAGACTATTGTTAGAAAAACATGAAAAAGAATTACTGAATACACCAGTGAATTTGGCCTAATACATAACCTCATATCCTCAGTAGTGAGTTCCATCCAAAATACTTATAGGGGTATGCAGGAGGGTTCATTGTCCTGCAACTTTCTGTGCTTAAAGCAAACATCTCAACACCTGTTATGTTTCATACAAATCAAGTTACATTTCCAAAAATCACAAAAGAAAATCCCTCCCCGTATCATTAATAAAAGTACAGTACAATACTGTACTTTTGTTGCAACATTCAAAGCCAAGGTCATGTTAATGATAGGGGGAGGGATTTTCTTTTGTGATTTTTGGAAATGTAACTTGATTTGTATGAAACATAACAGGTGTTGAGATGTTTGCTTTAAGCACAGAAAGTTGCAGGACAATGAACCCTCCTGCATACCCCTATAAGTATTTTGGACGGAACTCACTATTAAGGATATGAGGTAACTGTCTCACCCAGATTTGATAGTACCATAACAGCACCAAATAATAATTGTGATATGAAGGGGATATTCTCTTACTGGTATATTGTAGTGCTATTGGTTCCTTCAATCTATGCCAGGAAACAGACCACCTAAATGTTATTAATAGGGGATCTGTTTCTTGGCATAGTCTGGAGGAATCAGTAGCACTATAATATACCAGTAAGAGAATCTCCCATTAAACTTAAGGATACAATGTTCAAAGATGCATGTGATACTAGTTATATTATTTTTATGTGCAATATTGTCTTCAGAATATACCAGGTCCAAATAATGTACAGTACTGTACAATATATTTGTATGAGTAGAAACTCGTGGATTATTGGTGATAACTGAACTTGTCAACTATCACCCTCACTCTTCACTCACTACACTCATGCTTTTAGGACTACCCTTTTAGAATGAACAACCTTTAAAAACATACATTTTCTATACCTTTGGCTCAAGTTTAGAACTAATTCACTAGAGAGAGAATCTGGGGTTGAGTGTACATATTATAATGGTCAAGAAGGGATACTTTTTGGAATCGCCAGTACCGAACCTATTTTTTTCCCTTTATTTATCAATTCCAAGTAGACGATTTCAAAGTACACGGCGCCTGCTTGGTACATAACCCCCGTCTACTTGGGGGAGCACTGTATGTGATAATAAATGTAAAGTGACTTGCAGACATTGTTCAGGCAGATGTGATACTTATCCATTGGCAAAGATTTATATTTTGTGGTATTAAAACATGAAATAATACTTTATTTATTACTTCCTACCAACATGAAAACATGAAAAACCAGCTGACAAAAGAAACCACCTATTTTTCACTGAAATTTATGTGTCCATAATTATACTGTACATGTACAGTACTTTACAACTTAAGTACAGGTACTGGTATGACTTCTTGGGAGTATTGAAGCAATACTACAATGGTTTGTGCAGGTGAAGGAGAGATGCAAGGTGTGTTAGAAAAAGGAAACTGAGGATGGAGCTGCCAGGCAGGATGTGTAGAAGGGAAAATGAAATTGCTTATGGATGTCAACAACTGAAGTGTGATGCACAGTTGTCAGCAGATGAACAGAAACGCTTGCGACAGGCCCCTCATACTGTATGGGTGGAATGCACCATTAGACACAAAATTGTAGTTTACACTCAATGAGGAGCCCATCTCAAGGGTCTCTGTTCCATACTGTACTGTAGTATCCCTAACCAAATACACTCCTGATTATGTTTGCCCTCTTCCTTTGTCCAGCATACCTATTATGTACATTTTCATTTGGGATATCCTGCTCATATTCATTTTCTTTATCACTATCCCCATCATCATCACCATTGATGTTTTCCAATCCATCCCTAAACTGAAGTGCAAGATTGTGCAAAACAGCGGCACTGCAAATTGTAGCCATGTTTGTGTCCAAATTTGACCGCATGGGAATGGAGAGACAACGGAATCTTCGCTTCCAGACGCCAAATGCTCTTTCTATTGGATTGCGGGTTTTAGCCTGAGCCACATTGTACCTAACTTCACTTTGCAGTCTGGGATTCAAAAGTGGAGTCATTAAAAATAGGGAAAGTGGATATGCTGAGTCCCCTAATAGATGGCCATCATAATTTTGTCCTTGCAGTTGAATATACAAAGTACTATTCCTGAAAATCCTACTGTCATGTACTGATCCAGGCCACCGACATACTATGTTATAAAATTTCAAGTCTGGACCGCACACAGCTTGTACATTCAATGAAAAGAAACCCTTTCTGCAACGGTATCGCTCTGCTTGAGGACCACCTATACTCAGAATTGGGATGTGGGTGCAGTCTATTGCCCCAATAACACCTGGAAATCCAACAATAGCACTGAAGTTCTCCTTCACAGATTGCAGCTGTACATACTGAGGAAGTAGAGCAGCAATGGCACGTACAGTATGTGAAGAGCATGAGCTAACAAACTGCTGTGAGACTTCAAATGCATCTCCAACTGACAGCTGCAAATCTCCAGTTGCCATCCATCTTAAGGTGATGAGGAGTTGAAGGTGAGGTGGCACAGGACATCCTTAGTAAGGAATGGAAAGATATTTGAAAGGGTTAAAATAATATCTAATGTACAGTAAAGGGTAAAAGTTGGAGGATGAGTACTGTACCCATTTGATTATTACCAACTATTACTGGGGTATCATATCACACACAGGTAAGTATTAGATACCTCTTGAATCATGGGCTTCTGGTAAATGCAACTTAGCAAGCAAGGATGTTGCAGTTTGCTTGGATACCCTAAACCTTGATGTAAATTCATCTTCAGTCAGGGATAGGAACAGATCTAACCGGTCTTTCACAATTCTCCTTGGTAGTCTCTCCCTTTCTACATCTTCAAGCACTTCCAGCTCCTCAAACTCTAGTAATGGATCCATAATCTGTAAAATGCATGGAAACTACAACAAGCAGTCCATATAATTATAGTATCATTTGGCGTGCAGCATAAAGGGTAGGTTAGTAGGTAGGCTATAACCTATGCTGCTCACCTCACTCTATTAAAGCACCTTATTAAGTATGTAAGTCCTCTTCAATAAAACCAAAGTGTTGATACCATCATAAAAACACTAATTATACCACTTATATACACATAATTACGTCTAAACCTAAAAATAACGGCAACTAAAATTCGAGTAATAACTCACTTCTGTCGGGGGATTTAAGAATTTGCCGCGCCTAGAGCTGACACTACAGATGTCTTGAATTCCAACTAGCATCGTGACGGTCTTCAGAAAGCAATAAAACTCGTTTATCACCGCCAAACAGCTCTATTCAAGAATTAATATATTTATGTGTTTTTTATTTCATGAAACTAAAAAAATTATAGTGCACAATGGTTAAATTGAATTGAAAAAATGTTTGTTACTCATGGGAAAGGGAGGCCTCACTGGGACTTACGTTCGCCAGGCTATTCCATCGCCAACCCTGGCGATAAAGCACCCGGTGGTCACTCTCACTGTGTTTAATAGTACGAAATTGCTGATCGCCAGGCGTTCGCCAATGCCAGCCCTGGCGAAAGGTTTTAAAAGTACGGCCCATAGGCTCTACATAGAAGCTGTACGGAACTTTTTGGCTTTTGTATACGTGGCACCACCGCGTCGGGCGCCCCTGTCCTGTTCCCGTACACGATTTGGTATAGTTCCGTTTCTCACGTACACCGTGTATGGTCAGTGACGGTAGTGTCGTAGTGACTGTGACCCGTCAGTCCTTCCTTAAGTGGCCTGGGATAAACACGAGTGATACCACATTGATTTGTTTTTGTTCACTTATATTAACTCAAAAGTTAATTAAAAAACAAATATGAGTGCCAAAAGTAGTAGTGATGAAGGCAGTGACGCTGACACACCTAAAAAGAAAAGAAAATATGAGCATAAATATCAAGACAAGTGGGCACATGACGGAAGGTTTTCAGCCTGGATAAGTAAAAGTAAAAATTCAGACAAGGCTTTCTGCAGTGTGTGTAACTGCGAATTAGCAGGGAGCATAACTCTACTAGAAAGACATAGTAAGACTGAAAAGCACATGAAAAACTTGGAGTCCAGGGATAAATCAAAGAGACTAACGTCCTTTTTTCAACCATCAAAGTTATCAAGTTTTGAGAAACAGGTTGCTGCATCAGAACTAAAGTTATGTGCTTTTGTTGCAGAACACAACTTGCCTATTGCTGTAATGGATCATTTGCCAGGACTTATGGCAAATGCAGCACCAGACTCAAAAATTGCAAGTTCAGTGAAGTGTGCGAGAACGAAGGCAACGTCTCTTTTTAAGCAAGTAATGGGCCCTAGTTACTTTAATCACTTAATATTTCACTTGAAGAAAACAAAGTTTTCCCTAATCATAGACGAGTCGACCGATTTGTCAACAACAAAGCATCTTGTTCTCATTGCTCGTTTTAATGATTTAGATATTCACAAGACTCAGGATAACTTTTTGTGTTTATTGGAAGTGAAAGACTGCACAGCTCGAGGCTTATACAGTTCACTAGTAAACTTTTTTAATAAGCATGAAATTCCTGTAGAAAACCTAATAGGGTTTGCAAGTGATAATGCAAGTGTAATGATGGGTGGCAGAGCAGGTGTACAAGCATTACTGAAAGAAAGAGTTCCTGCCCTTTTTGTTCAAGGTTGCGTCTGCCACTCAATGCACCTGTGTGCGTCTTATGCCTGCAAGGAACTTCCACAACGAGTGGAAGAATTAGCTAGGAATGTGTATTCATACATAATGAACAGTCCCAAAAGACTCTCAGAGTATACTGAGTTTCAAGTGTTCACTGAGACTCGACCTCATAGGATTTTACACCCAAGTTGCACTCGCTGGTTGTCGTTAGAAGAGGTTGTGAAAAGAATCATGGAGCAATGGCCATCACTTACATTATATTTTACATCAGCTGCATTGGAAGATGGTATGGCTGTTGCTTCATCAGTGCTGCAAGAATTACACAATCCAATAACCAAGATGTTCTTTGCCTTTTTGACATTCATTTTACCTGCTGTAAATAAAGTGAATGTAGAATTTCAAGCAACTTCCTTTAGAGTCCACAAACTCTGGAGCTCTATCAACAGCAGTGTAAAGGCTATTCTTAGTTATTTCATGAAAAGGGAATCCTTGAAGGATAAAGATCTGAGCAAAATAAACCCTAAAGATCCATCAAACTATCTTAAGTTAGAAGACATATATCGGGGAGTAAGAGTTGAAAGTATTGCCTTGGAGTATTCCTCAAGTATCTCAAAGAAAGACCTACACGAATTCCAGGTAAAGACACTGAACTTTTATGTTACCCTGTCAAATGAAATGTTCCAGCGCTTCTTCTCTGGGACGTATGACAAATTACAGTTAATGGAAGCCTTAGATCCCGAAAACGTGCGTGAAGGAAAGCCGAAGTCTGTCATTCCTTTAGCAATTAAGTTCCCTAACATAATTAAAGAGCAAGATTATGAAGAACTTAATAAAGAATGGAGGGAGCTTACCCTATTTGAAATTCCATCTTTGCGTGAATCAATGGAACCAGAACAGTTTTGGTTTAATGTTTCAAAGGAAAAGTGTGGCGAGATACACAAAGATTTCCTAAACTATCAAAACTATTGAATAACTTAATGTCCCTGCCTCATTCATCTGCTGCAGCTGAACGAATATTCTCAATGGTGAGCAATATCAAGACCAAGCACAGATCAAGACTCCAAACTGCTACATTAAATGGTCTACTCCATAGCAAGGCTCTCCTCCAAAGTGTGAAGTGCAAAGATTGGCAACCTTCTACCGAAATACTGAAAATAATGACTGCCACGAAGACTACACCAGAAACGAGAGAAGAGGAGGACCTGCAATATTAATAATCAGTGCATTGTAAGGTAAGAAAATAGCATTTAAATATGTTGGTACATTTTGTTCTCATGTGGTACTTTTCACTGGTCCGATGTGGTACTATTTATAAAAGTGGAGTGGCAACACTGAACTTGAAGCCTCAGTGTCCATCCAGACGTGGTGGGGGGTCTACGTGTCCTGCTCTAGCTCCAGTTTACCACGTGGTGAGTACGTATGTGTGTGTATATATATGTGTGTGTGTATAAATGTGTGTGTGTATTATTGTATATGTATGTGTGTGTATTGTATATGTGTGTGTGGGTATATGTGTGTGTGTGTATATGTGTGTGTGTGTGTGTTTATAACTGTATATGTATGTGTATATTATTGTATATATGTGTGTGTGTGTGTTTATAACAAACACACACATACACACAAACACACACACATACACACAAACACACACACATACACACAAACACACACACATACTCACACACATACACACAAACACACACACATACACACAAACACACACACATACACACACACATACACACAAACACACACACATACACACAAACACACACACATGCACACAAACACACACACATGCACACAAACACACACACATACTCACAAACACACACATACACACAAACACACACACATACACACAAACACACACACATACACACAAACACACACACATACACACAAACACACACACATACACACAAACACACACATACTCACAAACATACACACAAACACACACACATACACACAAACACACACACATACACACAAACACACACACAAACACACACACATACACACAAACACACACACATACACACAAACACACACACATACACACAAACACACACACTTACTTACTTATGTGCAGATTCCCGGCAGCTTACAGCCCCATCCAAGGGGCTCTCGAAGCCGCCCATGTCGAATCAGCATCTATACTCTTCTCTAATCACCTCATTTTCCAAATCATAAGCCTCAGTGAAGAGGTATGTCTTCAGTCTCTTCTTAAAGACGTCCACTGTTTCTGCCATTTTGACATTTGCTGGTAGAGCATTGTACAAACGAGGAGCACAATTTACAAATGCTCGGCGTCCAGCTTCTTTATAGAACCTGGGCTCCATTAGTCTATACACATCATCGTTATGTCGTAAGATAATATCGGAGTCTGTGCGGAAATCCGTAAGCATGTCTCTCACGTACTTTGGCTTACCATGTCTAATCGCTTGACGCACCATAACACACTGCTTGTACACTATTCTAGCTTTCACTGGTAGCCAATGCAATTCAATTAGTATAGGGGTTACCCTATCTCTTCGTGAGCGGCCTTTTATGAGTCTCGCAGCTCTGTTCATAATCAACTGTAGTTTCTTTAATAAGTAGTTTGGTAGGCCATAATATACAGAATTGCTATAGTCCAATTTACTAATTACGTGATTGCTTATCAATTTCTTTATGGAGTTTTCATCCAAGTATTTCTTTATAAAAGATATGTTCCTCAGATGATAACCAGCCACTTTCACAACATGACTTATCTGATCTTTCATTTGCAATTCAGTATCCAATAATACACCAAGATTCTTCACCTGATCACCCACTCTAATGTCTGTGTTGTTCACACTCAATGACTGAACGTTCACTCTAACACGGTCCAGCTCACGGCCAACAAATAAACACTCTGTTTTATCCTCATTTAGTTTTAATTGTCTCGAGTTCATCCACTGTCTAACATCCAACATCACCGCACTCAATCGATCCTCCACCTCTCGTACATTCGCAAACGACAGACAAAACTGTGTGTCGTCAGCAAATAGTTTGAATTTTACTCCATGGCTTTCCAGCACCGCAGACAAATCTGCCGTGTAGACACTGAACAAGACTGGACCCAGCACACTACCTTGAGGAACACCCCTCATTAATGGTCTTGTTTCAGAAAACTCATCACCTATTTGAACACAATACTCTCTACCTTCAAGATAGCTCCGTAAATATGCTAGAGCAGCACCCTCTATGCCAATATTTTCACAGGCATGCAATAGGATACTATGTACTACAGTGTCGAACGCAGCACTTAGGTCGAGTAATAATAATAGTCCGCACTTTCCCTCATCCAAAAGTCCACACAAATCACTCACCATAGTACACAGAGCGGTTTCAGTAGAGTATAAACAACGATAAGCAGACTGACCATCCGGAATAGCTTCAACCATGTCCAAGTGAATATTTAATTGTTGTAGAATAACACTTTCAAGCACCTTCGATTGGAATGTTAGGTTTGATACCGGACGAAATGAACTCAAACACTGGGGATCTAGATTCCCTTTCGGTATTGGTTTAACTATAGCTTTCTTTTCAGAATCTGGAAAAACACCATTTGAAATACTTAAGTTCACCATGCGTGTAGTGACAGTCACCAGTCTATCAAAATTTTCACCATCAGCAATCATACCCACTGGCACAGGGTCATTAGAACAATGTGTAAACTTAGCCCTCTTTATCACATTTTTCACTTCAGATTCATTTACTTCACGAAATGAACTTAATTTCTCCACCGGCACTTGATTGTTATCTATTATTTCAGCTTGAGTGTTAGTGAACGTGGCAGTAATTCTCCTAATCTTATCGTCAAAGAAGTCCAAGAAACAACTTACTAATTCACTATCAGAGTAGCCTTCCGGAAGCCTATGTTTCGTTTTACTACCAGTCAGATTATCTAACACCTTGTAAAGTTTGTTAATATTGGAGCCTGCTTGTATAGTTTTGTCTCTATAAAAATTTCGCTTCCTCGCAGTGATGAGTCTCTTTTCATAATTTCTCGCCCGGTTGTAGTCCCTCCTTCGTTGGTCTGTCTGTTGCCTACGCCATATTCTCTCCTTTTTCCTTTTATCTCTCTTTGCAGTCAAAATTTCGTCATTAAACCATGGCGAGTCATCCTTCATAATTATTTCCTTTGTTACCATAGGACACATGGTTTCATAGTCATCTTTAGCTATCGTGTTATATAAAGAATACAAGCACTCTATACATTCACTCTTAGTTGTTGATTGATGATTGCAAGAGTCTCTAGATTGATTCAGAATTTTATCACAGATAGACAATATTAAGGCATTACAGTCCAAACCTCTCTTAGATCGATAACTTATGCTTTTTATTTGTTTTCTCATATGCCTTAGGGCCAACTTGAACGACACAAACTTATGTACAGGTGAAAGAGAGCACACCTCCGCTACACATAGATCACGAACCAAATCTCTCGATATATCTACCAACACCAGATCAATTATGTGTCCGCTCACAGATGTCGGTCTATCTACTATATTTACAAGATTAAAAGTTGCTAAAGTGTCAATGAAATGAGGGACATACCGAGCCTCAATATCATCCAGCCACAAGTTAAAGTCACCCAAGATAATTACATTGGCACTAACCATATCAATAGTTTCTAGGTATAACTGAAATTCATCAATAAATACACTGGAGCTGGTGCTTGGTGGTCTATATACAGTTATTATCATCATTTTATTGCCATTTATTTCACATTCAACCTGTAGAAGTTCAAAGGAGTCATAAGTCTGTGTTTTACATTTTTTAATCTTCTTGATTGCATTCGATACAAATAGGCCCACTCCCCCTCCACGACCACTACATCTCGGGTTGTGTACAAAAGAATGCGTTACAGGTGTCATCTCCTGAATAACCGTTGTGTCATAATCAGTAATCCATGTTTCAGTAATTGCATATATGTCCAATTTTTCTTCATTTATGGTATCTCTGATCTCCAGTGTTTTATTCCTAGCTGATTGCACATTTAAAAGTCCGCAATTAACCCTTAAGTCACTAACAGCCATGATCAGTATTATCCCGGATTCTCCCAAGTTCCGCGGCAAAAATCGGACACCTTAAACTACTCACACTATGATCATCATGTCGTTTAACGGCTCGGCAATTTGCACACTTCCTCTCGTCAGAGCGACATGAGTGTCCTTCATGAGCTTCGGCACACTTGAAGCATTTAGGATGCTCATTTTTTGTTTTGGCGGGACATTTATCCTTCTTGTGACCGAACTTCAAACAGTAGAAGCACATTAAGGCATGATACCTGTCATAGACGTTGTGTCTTCCCCATTTCAAACATAATTTATCACCCTTACTATGAATTAATCCACGAACCTCTGGATCGCATCTAATAATATAATGAGTGGTACCACCCGCTGCTGGCTTCTCAAAGATAACATTCATTTTGTCCTTGATATCCGTAATTGTGCTCAGAAAATCATTCCTCTCAATAAGATGTTCAATTAATGTTTCACGCTTTTCCTCTTCCCCTACATTACAAAGCATTAACTTCGGTTGTAGTTTTTTTCCATGGGTAACACTTATATTTCCCAACTCCTGTAGCTTATCCTCTGCTCGCTTCCTCGTTTCATCTGTATCAAAGTTAATAACAATTTTACCTGCTTTTGTAAATCTCGAGTCTAAAATTTGAACATCATCCAGTGCTCGACCCACTTCATCTTTCTTGGCTGTGGCATTCTCATCATCATTTGATTTTATGATTAACAATTTCTTCTGTTTTTGCTTCATTTTCTTTCGTCGCCCTTTGGCAACCACATCCACCCAAGTAAGTGATGAATCCACCTCCTCCTCATTCCCAGCCTGCCCCACTGCTTCACTCGCAGCAGTTACTGCTTCATGAACAGCGGCAGTTACAGTCTGTTCCATATTCGGCACTGTTTTCTGTAGTAACTTTTTAATTTCTCCCATGTCGTTTTTCATCACCTTGAATTCCTCATACACACTCGATATATCTCTGATTTCATTTGCACAAACATCACAGACCCAATTAATTTCACTAGCTGGCGATTTCACACCTGCCATTCGCACACACGTCGAATGTCCATGTATCTTGCACTTCAAACATTGCAACCACTTGCATTTATCATTGTCAGGACCTTTACACACCAAACACTGTTCACTTGAATTAGTTCCCCACACACACGGCGGTTGACTAGACGTCGACATGACATCAACACTACGACGTCGACGTGACATAAACACGCACACTAAACGTGACAAGCTGTGGTATAGGTTAACGACCCGTGACCTCAGCTCTGTCACCGACTCGTGGTCACGTGACCCATAGCACACTGGTGCACGAAGCACTGGTAGAAGAACTGGTAGAAGCACTGGTAGAAACACTGGTAGAAGCACTGGTAGAAACACTGGTAGAAGCGCCAACAGAAGCACTTACATATATCACTTTGAATTGCACTACTATAACCAGCAGAGCTCCGCAAAACACGTCCGATCACCACTGAGTAACTGTTTTAGATGGTAGTAATTTCTCCATTATGTCAATTCAAGCACAGGCCAACACCGGCACTCAACAACCATCACCAACACAACACACCCGCACACACCGTGGAATCCAGTTCAGTTGTTTAAGTACGGAGCTCACCCAGACACGACCACTCGCCACGACAGCTCGACACATACACACAAACACACACACATACACACAAACACACACACATACACACAAACACACACACATACACACAAACACACACACATACACACCAACACACACACATACACACAAACACACACACAAACACACACACATACACACCAACACACACACATACACACAAACACACACACATACACACAAACACACACACATACACACATACACACCAACACACACACATACACACAAACACACAAACACACACACATACACACAAACACACACACATACACACAAACACACACACATACACACAAACACACACACATACACACAAACACACACACATACACACAAACACACACACATACACACAAACACACACACATACACACAAACTCACACACATACACACAAACACACACACAAACACACACACATACACACAAACACACACACATACACACAAACACACACACATACACACAAACACACACACATACACACAAACACACACACATACACACAAACACACACATATACACCCAAACACACACACATACTCACAAACACACACACATACTCACAAACACACACACATACTCACAAACACACACACATACTCACAAACACACACACATACACACAAACACACACACATACACACAAACACACACATACACACAAACACACACACATACACACAAACACACACACATACACACAAACACACACACATACACACATACACACCAACACACACACATACACACAAACACGCTCACATACACACAAACACACACACATACACATATACACACCAACACACACACATACACACCAACACACACACATACACACAAACACACACACATACACACAAACACACACACATACACACAAACACACACACATACACACAAACACACACACATACACACACACATACACACCAACACACACACAAACACACACACATACACACAAACACACACACATACACACAAACACACACACATACACACAAACACACACACATACACACAAACACACACACATACACACAAACACACACACATACTCACAAACACACACACATACACACAAACACACACACATACTCACAAACACACACACATACACACAAACACACACACACATACACACAAACACACACACAAACACACACACATACACACAAACACACACACATACACACAAACACACACACATACACACAAACACACACACATACACACCAACACACACACATACACACAAACACACACACATACACACAAACACACACACATACACACAAACACACACACATACACACATACACACCAACACACACACATACACACAAACACGCTCACATACACACAAACACACACACATACACATATACACACCAACACACACACATACACACCAACACACACACATACACACAAACACACACACATACACACAAACACACACACATACACACAAACACACACACATACACACAAACACACACACATACACACAAACACACACACATACACACACACATACACACACACATACACACAAACACACACACATACACACAAACACATACACATACACACAAACACACACACATACACACAAACACACACACATACACACAAACACACACACATACTCACAAACACACACACATACACACAAACACACACACATACTCACAAACACACACACATACACACAAACACACACACACATACACACAAACACACACACAAACACACACACATACACACAAACACACACACATACACACAAACACACACACATACACACAAACACACACACATACACACCAACACACACACATACACACAAACACACACACATACACACAAACACACACACATACACACAAACACACACACATACACACACACATACACACCAACACACACACAAACACACACACATACACACAAACACACACACATACTCACAAACACACATACACACAAACACACACACATACTCACACACATACACACAAACACACACACATACACACCAACACACACACATACACACAAACACACACACAAACACACAAACACACACATACACACAAACACACACACAAACACACACACATACACACAAACACACACACAAACACACACACATACACACAAACATTTATTATTATATTGGGTTCATTATCTCTAACTTTCTCTCTCTCTATCTTTAATTCTATCTCTAACTTACTCTCTCTCTCTAATTCTATCTCTAACTTTCTCTCTCTCTCTAATTCTATCTCTAACTTTCTCTCTCTTTCTCTAATTCTATCTCTAATTCTATCTCTCTCTCTATCTCTAATTCTATCTCTAACTTTCTCTCTATCTCTAATTTTTATCACTAACTTTCTCTCTATCTCTAATTCTATCTTTAACTTTCTCTCTCTCTATCTCTAACTTTCTCTCTCTATCTCTATCTCTCACTTTCTCTCTCTCTATCTCTAATTTTTATCACTAACTTTCTCTCTATCTCTAATTCCAATATCTCACTTTCTCTCTCTCTATCTCTAACTTTCTCTCTCTCACTTTCTCTCTCTCTATCTCTAATTCTATCTCTAACTTTCTCTCTATCTCTAATTTTTATCACTAACTTTCTCTCTATCTCTAATTCTATCTCTAACTTTCTCTCTCTATCTCTAATTCTATCGCTAACTTTCTCTCTCTCTATCTCTCATTCTATCTCTAACTTTCTCTCTCTCTATCTCTAATTCTATCTCTAACTTTATCTCTCTATCTCTAATTCTATTAGATTCGAATCAATTTTGAACCCTTTTTTGAGCCTTTTATAGATAAAATAGAGAGATACCGATTAAACCCCTATCTAGATAATTTAGTTAGCTTTAATATGAACCCTATATGAACTCCCTACGACAAATAAAACCCTCTTAAAAAAAACAACTAAACTAGTGTAAAAAATGGTCTCGAACCTATTTCACAGACCCGATGATTAAATTCCTATTTTGAACCTCTTAATGATAAGATAAAACCATTCCGATGGGTTCTTTGTGTAGAGAATTTAATTGGCTTTAAAATAAATCCTACATGAATACTCTACAATAAATAAAACTCTAATAAAAAAAACAAAAACTAACAAGGTGTAAGAAATAGTTTCACATCCACATCACAAACTTGATTATTAAACCCCATATTTGAACCTTTTAGAGATGAAATAAAACCTTTACGATAGATTTATTGTGTAGAAAATCTAATTGGCTTTAAAAAGAACCCTACATGAACCCACTACGACAAATAAAACTCTAATAAAAACCACAAAAACTAAACTAGTGTAACAAAAAATATGATTCAAACCTAAATTGAACCCATTTTTGAACCCTTTAAAGATGAGATAAAACCTTTACGATGAGTTTATTGAGTAGGGAATTTAATTGGCTTTAAAATGAATTCTACATGAACTCTTTACAACAAATAAAACTGTAATAAAAAACCCAAAAACTAAACTAGTGTAACAAAAAATATTATTCAAACCTAAATTGAACCCATTTTTGAACCCTTTAGAGATGAGATAAAACCTTTACGATGGGTTTATTGTGTAGAGAATCTAATTGGCTTTAAAATGAACCCTACATGAACCCACTACGACAAATAAAACCCTAATAAAAACCACAAAAACTAAACAAGTGTAACAAAAAATTAACCACCATAGATACTAATACTAATTATATAAATTTTAGTGATGAGCGATTCCTGAAAATTTGATTCGATACGATACCAAGTACTTTTTGACCTTGGTATCGGTAGTATCGATACCAAGTATTTGTAGACCGGTATAGGTTTTTTTGAGTACTTTGTTAAACTGAATGGAAAAATAAAAATGAATTAAAAATATTAAATTTTCACATTGTGTAAATAATTATTATTTTTATCAATTAAGGTTTTATCATTTTTTAGGAAAGAAAAATTCTATCTCTCACTTTCTCTCTCTCTATCTCTAATTCTATCTCTAACTTTCTCTCTCTATCTCTAATTCTATCTCTCACTTTCTCTCTCTCTCTATCTCTAATTCTATCTCTAACTTTCTCTCTCTCTATCTCTAATTATATCTCTCACTTTCTCTCTCTATCTCTAATTCTATCTCTAACTTTCTCTCTCTATCTCTAATTCTATCTCTAACTTTCTCTCTCTCTATCTCTAATTCTATCTCTAACTTTATCTCTCTATCTCTAATTCTATCTCTCACTTTCTCTCTCTCTATCTCTAATTCTATCTCTCACTTTCTCTCTCTCTATCTCTAATTCTATCTCTCA
>JAWQEG010004307.1:22500-27500 GCA_033782935.1 Petrolisthes cinctipes
TGATAAACAGTAGTGGTCCCAGAACAGAACCTTGGGGAACACCGCTAGTAACGGGCACCCACTCTGAAGCCTGTCCATTCACTACCACCCGCTGCCGTCTGTCACTTAGCCAGTTCTCTATCCAATTTGCCACATTTCCGTCTATGCCCAGTGCACGCACTTTCCGAAGGAGGCGGCGGTGGGGTACCTTATCAAAGGCTTTCTGAAAGTCTAAGCAGACAACATCGACCGCCTTATCCCGATAATGCTCACTGAAAACAAAATGGAAGAATTCCACCAGATTTGTGAGGCATGACCGGTGCTGCCGGAACCCATGCTGGGAACCCCTCAGTAGCAAATTTGATTCTAAGTGTGCTGTTATTTTGTCCACCATGATGCTCTCCATGAGTTTACAGACTATCGAGGTTAAACTGATGGGTCTGTAGTTTGACGGTTGGCTAGCATCTCCCTTCTTGAAGATAGGAGTCACCTCTGCCTCACGCCAGTCTCTAGGAACGCATCCAGTCTGGATTACCCTGTTGAAGACCATGCACAGGTGCCGTGATACTTCACCATGCACTTCTTTCAACACTCTAGGTAAGAACCCATCTGGACCGGGGGACTTGTTTGCTTTTAATTCGATTATTTTTCTCTCGATATCTTCTTGGGTGAAGACCATTGACTCCAACTTCTCACTGAAGGAGTCCAAAGGTTCGGGAATGGGACCACTCTCCTCAGAGAACACTGAAGAGAAGTACTCATTTAAGAGGTTAGCATTTTCTGCATCAGAGTGCATCAATGCTCCATCCTCATTTACCAAGGGACCGATCCTGCGTTGGATTGGTTTACGGCCATTCACATAACTGAAAAACTCCTTGGGGTTCTCTTTGCAGAGTCTAGCCACACGGACCTCCTCAGCACGCTTAGCCGCCCTTATTTTGGACTTCACGTTTCGATTCAGTCTTCTATGACCGTCAAAGTCCCCAGATGTCTTCGCTCGACGATACGCAGTTCTCCTCTCCCTTAGTAGGTTACGGATTTCCCGATTAAACCACTTAGGTTGAATGAACTTCTGACCTGTTCCCTTCAGAGGAATAAAGCGCGACTGAAGTTCCATGAAGGAAGACAAGAATGACCTCCACAGATCATCAGCACTCTCTCCCTCCTCTAGTTCCATTTCAGCAACACTTTCACGAAGACCTGCAAAGTTCGCTCTCCCCATGTCTAATTTTCTATGCACCGGGGTCACGGACTCCATATTAGGGACCTTAACTGAAAATCTTATAAGCTTGTGGTCGCTTCCACCTATTTCTTCGTTTACAGAGAGGTCTTGAATGATGTCTTCCTCGGATGTGAGGACCAAGTCGAGTATGTTAGCACCTCTTGTTGGCTCCCTTACCCATTGAGTGAGGAATTCATCATTTACAAACTCCAAGAGTGGTGTGTTCTCAGCAGAGGGCTCTCTGGTTTCCCAGTCAACATGTGTGTTGAAGTCCCCCATAAGGATGCACACCCTGCCGTCCACTAGTTCACCCAGCAACTGGTATAGGTCCCTGTCCATCTCATTGAGTTGTCCAGGGGGTCTATAAAGCAGCAGGGTTCTGTATTTTGCAGTGCCTATTTCTAGGTCAACTCCAAGGAGCTCGTGGTTCGATGTGATGTTGCAGGTCATCGATTTGATAGAGTTCTTTACATACAACAGCACACCACCACCCCCTCTGTCCTCTCTATCTTTGTGGAAGAGTTGGTAGCCTGGAATCACGAATTCCCCTTCAAGATCTCTGTCTGAGGTTCTCAACCATGACTCCGTTATGGCCACCATCTCGGGTTCCTCTGTCGCAACGAGGGCCCGCTGTTCCAAAAACTTGTTTCGGATGGACCTGGCGTTGAACAATAGAACCTTCAGGGAACCCCCAACTGCAGGGCTCCCTATACTCCTCCGTTTCCCGGTTTGGACATTGTCTTGGTAGTGCTGGGGATATCCTTCTTCAGGATCTCAGCGAATGTCTTCTCTGGGGTCACTCTAGCATAGCGACGAGGGCTCTCCTCCACGCTCGGTCGAGTGCTCCTGAGACATCGTCGGACGGCGTCTTCCATTAATTTGGAAAGCACTTCTTTCCCCTTTAGTGAGAGATGTGTACCATCCCTCTGGTAGAGGTCGTCTCTACCAAAGAGTGAGGTGTAGGGGTCCACAAAGAACACCCCCTCGGCAGTACACAAATCAGCCAGGCGCTGATTTACTGCAATGTTCTTTGACAGAGCAGTCCCTAAAGGGCCTCTCCTTGGGAGCATGCCAACAACTACCCTTCTGCGGGTTTTTAACCCACAGTCATCTACTGCACCGAGCACATCCGAGAGGACTCCTTCGGTCATGCCTACTCTACCATTTCTCAGGTAGATGTCATTACCACTCACCATGAGTGCAATGACAGCAGATCTGGACGTTTGGATCCTCTCAGCTTCCTTTCGGAGGTCAGCATTGCCACAACCTGGCAAACAATTCACCTTCACAGAAGTGTGAAGGCGATCTGCCAATAGAGGTTCCAGCCCTCGTGCCTGGGAATCACCTACAATGTGTATATCCACAGGCCTCTCCTTGGTAGGAGCACGAGATGCCTTGTGAGGAACCCGAGAGTGTTTTGAATTTCTGCCGGGCTCGTCACTTCCTCCAGGTTGCTTCTTCTTCTTCTTTTCCTTCTTCATTTTCTTTTCCTTCTTATTTGATTCCTCGCTTTCCTCTAATCCCTCCTCAACTGTCTTGGGTTTTTCTCCCTTCTCCATATTCCCCTCCTCTTTTTCATCACACTTTTCTGCAGTCTCTTTTCCTTCTGCAGTCTCTTTTCCCTCTTCATTGTTGTTGTTCTTGTTGTTGTTGTTCTTCTTCTTGTTCTTCTTTTTGTTCTTCTTCTTCTTGGTCTTTACCACCGTGGTGGAGCTCTCAGGTGAAGAAGCTCCTTGGACTGCCTTGTCTCTCACATGGCAGTCACACCTCTGTGAGTCCATTTACGAGAACTTCCTCCTTTAGGGAGTTGTTCTCCTTCGTGAGCAGTGAGATGTGCTTCATCAACCTCTCCTCGAGTTTGCAAAAGTCGCAGACACTCGAAGAGTCTAGTTCGCTCGCACTCCTCCCGCTGAAGTCCTCACACCAGCGGTACACCTTGCATGTAGTACATGTAAATTTTCTTGCTGATGGACCAGTCATCTTGCTCTAATTCAATTTAGGACCAATAATATAAAAGAAAGGGTGATGTGATTTGGTCTCGCATAAGTCTCATCCGCCTACTTCCAGAAGGTTTTCGGTCGTTCGGCCAACAGAAACCTTATGAGCCAAGCACACCAACCCTAAGGTCTCCCCTGGGCCGGACGGCCCCAATCGTGCCGCAGCTCCCAACTGAGCAGGACAAGAGTCCTAAGTAAATGGGACTCTGATTTTTCGACAGGGGTGCTTGAAGTGTAACCGTCGTCCTACTAATCCCTACTAATCCTCCATCCGCGACCAAACTTAAAGCAAATAGTAAAACTAAATGTCCACGACTTAATCCGAGATCTTTTACTGGCCTGGCAGCCAGCGAGGCACGAAAGCTCTCTCACCAAAGAGCAGTCGAGCCTTTAGGCACCTAAGAACGGTCACAGGGAGCTGGTCAGGCTTATTAATCTAAGAGAATACCTACGGGGGTCCTGAGGCATCTCCATTACTCGTACCCCACACGCCTGAGATCCCTTCAATCTCAGCCCTTTCGAAACCTGTGAGCGTTAAAAGGCGTTGTTTTAGGAGGTTCCAAAGCCTCCCTTCTCACACGGCATAAGGTAGCTGGTGAGGTCCTTAACAATAAAAACTTATATCGAAAGTGATGAAGATTTTTTTTTTTTTTTTTTTTTGTTAGGACAGTTGAAGAGCAGTTGTGAAACTTAATATTAACATGAAGATTTGACAACTCTTAGTCAGGATCCTAATAACGCTACCTTTCTGGCACGGGTAACCCAACTGGACTAAATGTCCCCCAGCATAGCTAGCAAAATTCAAACAGATCACACAAGCTCTCTCACCGACGGCAAGGTGGTTGTCTCGAAAGAGTAGTGTGTGTGTGTGTGTGTGTTAGAGAGAGAGAGAGAGAGAGAGAGAGTATGCATTGTATATGTGTGTGAGAGAGAGAGAGAGAGAGAGAGAGTGTGTTTATTATTGTAGTATTATTATCATTCGTACAAGCCCTAATAGCATTCGTACAAGCCCCAACTAAACAACGAATATTCGTACGAGCCCTAACTGACCAACCAGAACTAATCATCGTTCGTCCGAGCCCTAATAACATTCGTACAAGCCCTAACAAAGTCATAAGATGGGACTTATTATTATTATTATTATTAACTCTCTCTCTCTCTCTCTCTCTCTCTCTCTCTCTCTCTCTCTCACACACACATACACACTCTCTCTCTCTCTCTCTCTCTCTCTCTCTCTCTCTCTCTCTCTCTCTTTAACTCGTGAGTCCCGAGTCAGTGAAAGGAGTCGTTCCATTTGACCAATTGACTTGCGAGTCTTACATCTCTAGACTTGATAATGAACCCATTTTTAAACCACTTAGAGATGAGTTAGAACCTTACCAATAGGTTAATTATGTAGGGAATTTAATTGGCTTTAAAATGAACCCTAAATGAACTCCCTACGATAAACATAACTCTAATAAAAACCACAAAAACTAAACAAGTGTAACAAAAAAAAATTAAACCTAAATTGAACCCATTTTTAAACCACTTAAAGATGAGTTAGAACCTTACCAATAGATTTATTATGTAGGGCATTTAATTGGCTTTAAAATGAACCCTTCATGAACCCCTTACAATAATTAAAACCCTAATAAAAAACCCAAAAACTAAACTAGTGAAACAAAAAAACACCTGAGATTCGAATCGATTTTGAACCCATTTTTGAACCTTTTAAAGACCAAATAGAAACTTCCCAATTAATTCATCGTGTAGGAAATTTAATTGGCTTTAAAATGAACCCTACATGAACCCCCTACGAC
>JAWQEG010004307.1:32500-35000 GCA_033782935.1 Petrolisthes cinctipes
AATGATATAAGGAACATCATTATTTTTGGTCACAAATGCTACATATTTAAGTACATGACACATTTTTACCTTAGCATGGGGTGGAACAGCAGATGAAGTACACCCGTCACTAGTAAAAGGTGATCCTAAATAAACATAAGTATCACAAGGACTTATAATCAAGTCATCAACTATCAGAGGTTCACAGTCTTCCCTGCTGCCTCTAATGACGAAAAAATTTGTCTTCGACTGGTTCATTTTCATCCCATATTCAAAGCAATACGCTTTTACTATAGACAGTTTTTGTATCATATTCTGCCTGTTCGTCGCTAACAATACAGTGTCATCCATCATTACAAGCACATGTAACCACATCAGGAATCCGTCCAAATCACATCCCTGTTTAATCATTTTAATCATGTCGTTCAAAAAAATACCAAACAGTACACACGACGTGGGCGATCCCTGTCTCACATCAAGGGTTATTGTTATTACAGCCACTCCAATTACACTATTTGTTACTTTATACATTACCATTAATACACCCAGCATAAAAAATCCACATCCTAACCGTTTTAGTATACGAAATAAAGTATTCCTTGGCACTAAGTCGTAAGCCTTAGAAAAGTCAATGAATGTTACAAACAATTTAATTCTTTTCCTTTTGGCCATATCACACAATAAAGGTAATGTTACAATATACTCCAAGCATCCCCTTTTAGGCTGGGTTCCTGCCTGTTCCCGATAAGGGATAAACCACTGTTTCAAACGGGAGCATAAGACCATATCAAAGACCTTAGCAATGCTGTTTATTACATTAATACCTCGGTAATTAGTAACATCTAGTCTATCACCCTTTTTAAAAATGGTCAATAGTTTTGCTTTGGTCCATGATTGAGGATAAACACCCGAACAAAAAATAGAGTTAAACAGAGTCATAAGAGTGACAATCCAAGGCCCAGACAACATCTTAAACAACCCTGGTGACACACCGTCTGGTCCACAAGCTTTATCAGGTTTAAGTTCTTTAATTTGTTGCTCAATCTCCATAGGTGAAATAGCATCATCCAACACAGGGACCAAAACACTGTTATCCTGGTCAACGTTGGGGAACCCTACACCGTTAGGGGGATTTAGGGAACTCTCAAAATAATGTTTAAACTCGTCATTAGTTGGACATTCATCCTTCTTATCTTTATTCCCATACTCTCCCCGCCAATCTATGGCTCTCCATATCTTTGTGTCATCCTTCTCTTTTATTAACCTTTCCCACCTCTCTACATTATGGTACGTTTGTTGTACTACCGGCCGACTCTGACTCATACCTACACAGAGATACAATGATTCTGCTACACCCTCACCAAGCTCATCAACACTATTCCCATCATTACGAATTTCGTAATGTACAAGATTGTCTTGGAACAAATCTATGTTAATATTACTACTACTTATTGGCTTTTTCACGTTACAATTTTGACATTTATAGCCATACAACACAGCGTGATCCCCAAGGCGTTGGGTACGTGAGAGTAGATCTTCTGTATCTATTCCTTTTAACTGAAATGTAATAGTGACTGGGGCATGATCTGAGGGAAGCGAGTCATCATGGACAACGGAAAACTGACTCACCCCGCCCAACACCGAGGAGCTAGCCATACACGTATCTACCTCGGAGATCCACACACGCTCTTTACGATAGGTCAGCTTACTCTTAAAGTGGTTATTCGGCATCTTTAGATTATTAATCAATATCAACTTTGCATCCATACAAATTGTTGACATAATGTATGCATTATCATTAGGAAGTGTTACCTCATCCGGCAAAGAAGGATAGGAATATAACTCACTATCTGGTAACTCAATTAACCTTGGTAATTCGCGCGAGTATATCCCATATCTAGTATTCATATCACCCATTATAATGTAAGATTTGCCTGAATCACTTTTTATCTTCTCCTGAATAGATGCAAATGACATATGGGAATAATACTGAGAATCCACAGGAGGAATATAACAAAACCCAAACTCTGTATTATTGGTACCACAAAACTTAATCCATATTTGATCATTAATCTTATTATCCACAGCCTCTATCATGTTCACCACATAATTCTTCACTAACACAACAGTCCCGCCTCTATGTGCTGTCTCTTTTCTTACACTGGTAAATGTCACATAACCCGGGAAAGATACTGGTAAACACGTCTTCACTTCGTATAAGGCCACTACATCATATTTACGTAATAAATTGTCTAAACCTTTCTTTTCTAATTTAGTTTTGACTCCATTTATATTCCAAGATATAATACTAATATTTTTAGTATCCTGAGGTTTACCTAAAAATACTGTTGCTTCCAGCTGTCGATCACCGTTCCGTCTCGGTAGAGTTTTCTCTCCCTGTTGTCCAGTCGTACGACGCATCCTGCATTTTCGGGCCTCTCCTTCTCTGCTTTCTCTGCCTCTCGTAGTCGCCTCCATTCCTGGCGTACGCTGGGGTGAATGTCTTTCTTGATAAATATCC
>JAWQEG010004307.1:40000-47500 GCA_033782935.1 Petrolisthes cinctipes
AAAAAAAAGATCTTAGATTCTAACCTATTTTAAACCCATTATTTAACCCTTTAAAGACCATTTAGAAACTTTTCAGTAAATTCATCGTGTAGGAAATTTAATTGGCTTTAAAATGAACTCTACATGAACCCCCTACGACAAATACAACCCTAATAAAAACCACAAAAACTAAACAAGTGTAACAAAAAAAAAAAAAAGATAACCCACCTTAGATACCAATAATAATACTAATACTAATAATAATACTATAAATTAGATAGGTCGGGTGTTGAAGCCTCAGTGTCCATCCAGACGTGGTGGTGGGTGTACGTGTCCTGCTCTACCTCCAGTTTACCACGTGGTGAGTACGTATGTGTGTGTGTATTATTGTATATATGTGTGTGTGTATATATGTGTGTGTGTGTATGTATGTGTGTGTGTGTATAAATGTGTGTGTGTATTATTGTATATATGTGTGTGTGTGTATAATAAATGTATATATATATGTATGTGTATATTATTGTATATATGTGTGTGTGTGTGTTTATAACTGTATATGTATGTGTATATTATTGTATATATGTGTGTGTGTGTGTATTATTGTATATGTGTGTGTGTATTATTGTATATGTGTGTGTGTGTATATATGTGTGTGTGTGTGTTTATAACTGTATATGTATGTGTATATTATTGTATATATATGTGTGTGTGTGTGTGTGTTGCCACTTAGGGGGCAAGCCAGTCCAACTGAGTGCCGGTCACAAGCCCGGACGAATGCAGAGCGTTGCCGGACAGGAAGGGCATCCGCGGCACAAAACACAATCCGCTTCAAACCTATGGACGTAGTTGGAAGAAATTTGTCCCTCAGTCCCGTGCAGCCCTTAAATGCCAAGAATCCCACGGTTAGCTTTAAGAAATAAGAGGCGGAGGATGCCACCATCATCTGCCATAAAAATTGGCACACTTAACCTGGGAACTATGACAGGAAAAGGACGTGAAATTGTGGACCTTATGGAGAGAAGAAAAGTTGAAATATTATGTATCCGAGAAACTCGTTGGACAGGGAACAAAGCAATGGGAACTTGGAGGAGGTTTCAAACTTATCTATAGTGGAGCAGACGACCGTGGAACATATGGGGTTGGAATTGTTTTGAGCTGAGATCACAAGGAGAACATTATAAATGTAACGAGAATAAATAACAGAATAATTACAGTGTGACTTATTATTGGAGAAATTATTGTGAATGTTATTAGTGAATGTGATGAGGATGAAAAGGACAGATTTTGGCAAGATTTGCATCGTGTGTGGGAAGGAATACCAAATGAAGAAAGAATCGTGGTAGCCGGTGATTTGAATGGTCATGTAGGAATGAATAACATGGCAATAGAACGAGTGCATGGAATAGCAAACAATGAAGGAGAAAGGATAATAGATTTTGTGGTTGCATCAAATATGGCCATTTTGAATACATTCTTTGATAAAAATTACTATACCACATATTCCAGTGGTCAACAAGATACTTAGTTAGATTATATCTTGTACAAGAGAAATAATATGAACGAAGTGAAAAATTGTATAGTAATCAAAGGAGAAGCTGTCACAAAACAATATCATTTAGTGGTTGGAGAACTAAATATTAAACAAGGAAGGAAAGGAGTGAAAAGATTATGTGGTGGAAGATAAGGAGCGAATATTGAATAGTTTAAAATTGAAAGATGATGTCGAAGAATGGTGGAACCACAATTCACAGGTTATTCGGCAAGCTGGTGAGGAAATTTTTGGGGAAACCTCTGGTGGTGGAAACATGGTGGTGGAAAGAGGAAGTGGCGGAATGCATTAAAGAGAAGAAAGAAGCGAAGAAAAGTTATTACAGAAATAGAAATGACACAAATAGAGAAAGGCTAAAGTTAGCAAATAAAGCATCAAAGAAAGCAGTGGCAATAACTAAAGCTGAGGCACGAGAAGATGCGTATGAAGAGCTAGAGACAATTGACGAGCAGAAGAAGATTTTTCGTATTGCAAAGGCTAGAGACAGACAGACAAAACACCATACTCACATAAGACACATGAAGGATGAAAACAGACGGATATTTTACAATGATGATGATGTTACCAGAAGAATGGAAAGGATATTTTGTTAAGCTATTGAATGAAGAGAATACAAGAATGGTTGTAGGAGAAGGAATGTCAATGAAAACAGACGGATATTTTACAATGATGATGATGTTACCAGAAGAATGGAAAGGATATTTTGTTAAGCTATTGAATGAAGAGAATACAAGAATGGTTGTAGGAGAAGGAATGTCAATGAAAACAGACGGATATTTTACAATGATGATGATGTTACCAGAAGAATGGAAAGGATATTTTGTTAAGCTATTGAATGAAGAGAATACAAGAATGGTTGTAGGAGAAGGAATGTCAATGAAAACAGACGGATATTTTACAATGATGATGATGTTACCAGAAGAATGGAAAGGATATTTTGTTAAGCTATTGAATGAAGAGAATACAAGAATGGTTGTAGGAGAAGGAATGTCAACAGAGAGGGAGACAGAGAACATCACCTACAATGAGGTCGTAAGGGCTATGAAGAAGACGAAAAATAACAAATTAGTAGCACCAGATAATATTCCCATTGAAGTGTGGAAGTGCTTGGAGGAGGATGGAGATGATCTGATGTGGGATCTTATGAGGAAGATTTTTGAGCAGGAGAAGATACCATCAGAGTGGAGAAAAAGTTCTATTATTGCTATATACAAGGAAAAAGTTGATATCCAGGACTGTTCAAATTACAGGGGGATAAAGCTGTTATCCAATACCATGAAACTATGGGATAGAATAGTAGAAGGAAGAATTGAAGATGAAACAGTAGTGAGTGAAAACCAATTTGACTTCATTAAAGGCAAACAAACGTCGGATGCCATATTTGCATTGAAGCAAATTATGGAAAAGTATAGAGAAAAGCAAAAGGGTTTGTACAGTCGGCAAAAAAAGTTTCGTTACCACCCCTACGTTAATTTTAACATCGATAAGCGCGGCAGGGTTGGTACTCCGCCGTCTGAGCCGTGCCTCGCGGGCCGCGGCAATCACAACTTATCACAAGGCATTCCCTTTCTTTTTATATCAAAGGTTTTACTGATTTTAAACTAAATTTTGAGTGTTCAAGAACTATTACTATTTAACTATTCATCATTAAACATAAGGAAATACGTTTGAGTATTTTAGAACAAGAATAACCTTGAAATACCCAGAAAAAGTAGCACTGGCTGAAAGTACATCATTCCTACTTGCCTGCCCATTAGACACTGAGCCACCGAGTATCCGGGAGGGTGACTGAGGTATATATGACACTCGCGCCACACCTGACTCACCAGTCAGGCCTACCAACATTACATCGCACTGGTAAAAGGATGGCAACGAAACTTTTTTTGCCGACTGTACGTTGCCTTTATCGACCTTGAGAAGGCCTATGACCGGGTACCCAGAACAGAAGTCTGGAGATGCATGAGTGAAAAGTATGATAGACTTGTACAGGATATGTACCATGGTGTAACCTTACATGTAAACAGCTGCGTTGGAACCACAGAAGAGTTTCCTATTAGAGTTGGCTTACACCAAGGTTAGGTTAGGTTAGGTCTGGAGATGCATGAGGAGAAAGGGTGTGATAGACTTGTACAGGATATGTACCATGGTGTAACCTTACATGTAAACAGCTGCGTTGGAACCACAGAGGAGTTTCCTATTAGAGTTGGCTTACACCAAGGTTCGGCCCTCAGTCCATACATCTTCCACCTCATTATGGACGTTCTTAGTGAGGGAATAAGAAGAGTTGCACCCTGGACGATTCTCTTCGCAGATGACATCGTTTTGGTGTGCAAGACCAAGGCTGAGCTGAAGAGAGAACTTTCCCGTTGGAGAAGAGCTCTAGAAGATAGAGGCTTTAAGATTAGCCGAACCAAGACCGAATACCTCCAGTTCAATGATAACGAGGATGACGAAGAAATGAGGATGGATAATGAGAGTATTAAGAGAGTTGCTGCTTTCAAGTACTTAGGGTCCCACGTAGCTGAGGATGGAGAGTTGGATGTGGAGGTGAATCACAGAGTTCAGTGTGGTTGGAACGCGTGGAGAAAGTTGTCAGGAGTACTGTGTGACAAAAGAATAAGTGCTAGATTGAAAGGCAAGGTCTACAAAACAGCAGTAAGGGAGTGAGACGTGGGCAATGAAGAGAGTGCATGAAAACAAAATAAACGTCGTAGAAATGAGAATGCTGTGATGGATGTGCGGTTGTAACCAGAACAGACCGGATTAGAAATGAGTTCATAATAGGAACAGTGAAGGTGGCTCAGATAACCACCAAAATGAAAGAGAAGCGACTGAATTGGTTTGGCCATGTAATGAAGAATATGTAGGAAGAAGAGTGATGAATTTGGAAGTGGGAGGAAAATGGGAACAAGCTGCAGAAGAAGAAGATTATTATTATTTTTATTATTTTTATTATTAATATTATTATTATTATTATTATTATTATTATTATTATTATTATTATTATTATTTTTATTATTATTTTTATTATTATTATTATTATTATTTTTATTATTATTATTATTATTATTTTTATTATTATTTTTATTATTATTATTATTATTATTTTTATTATTAATATTATTATTATTATTATTATTATTATTATTATTATTATTATTATTAATATTATTATTATTATTATTATTATTTTTATTATTATTATTATTATTATTATTATTATTATTATTATTATTTTTATTATTATTATTTTTATTATTATTATTTTTATTATTATTATTTTTATTATTATTATTATTATTATTATTATTATTGTTGTTGTTGCTGTTGTTGTTGTTGTTGTTGTTACTATTATTATTACTATTATTATTATTATTATTATTATTATTATTATTTTTATTTTTATTATTATTATTATTATTATTATTATTATTATTATTATTATTATTTACAGAAACGAAACAGAAGTCAAGCTATCCTCAACAAAGATCAGACCAGGATGTACATACAGTGTGCGTTTCAAGACCGTGTACAGCAGGTAGGTGTACACGTGTGCGAAAACGGATTGTGTGAGTGTGTAGAGGAAGGATGGGGCTTCGTGTGTGCGAAAACGGATTGTGTGTGTGTGAATTAGAGCGAGTGTGAGAACGAGTTAAAGTGAGATCATATTTTTTTTTTCATGCTAGAGAGAGACAGAGAGAGAGAGAGAGTGTGTGTGTGTGTATGAGAGAGAGTGTGTGGGTGTGGGTGTGTCTGTGCGTGTGTGTGTGTGTGTGTGATAGAGAGAGAGAGAGAGAGTGTGTGTGTATGTGTGTGTATGAGAGAGAGAGAGAGTGAGAGAGAGAGTGTGTGTGTGTGTGTGTGTGTGTGTGTGTGTGTGTGTATGAGAGAGTGAGAGAGAGAGAGAGTGTGTGTGTGTGTGTTAGAGAGAGAGAGAGAGAGTGTATGTGTGAGGCAAGATGGCGTCTGAGAGAGAGACTGGTGTCAAGAGCTCCGTATTTTGAGTTCGATAACAACCTTTTAGTACCACTAAAGTTTTCCAGAGTGTCACACAAGAACTGTAAGGTATCAGTGGTCGTCCGGGGGTGATAAAATGCACTTGAGGGCCCCTTAATAGTGAAATATCGGTGTAATAAGAGGTGAGGACTCTGCACTAGCTTGGCTGCCAGAGGAGGCAACGTAGAGGAGACGTGTGGACACTGAACCTTGAGACCCTGAGTCGAAAATCAGTGTCGTACAAGAAGGTAAGATGGCCAGGCCTGTTGCAGAGCTCAGAAAGCTGCAGCGTAGCCAATTGCTGAGAGTAAACAAAGACGACCTGATTGATAGTATTTTGGCCCCAGCGGACGACGGCAACGCTCTTCTACGAACCCTATCAGAGAAGGTCGAGTCACTGGTCATGGAGGTGACTGAACTTAAGAATGCAGTTACGTCACCAACTAGTATAATAAATACCAAGTTAAAGGAGATGCAAGCACAGGTAGAAAAACAAGCGGAAATAATTGCCAAGCACCAACGTTTTATGGAAACATTGGACAGAAGAGAGAGGGAAACAAATCTTGTAATTCTTGGCGTTCCGGACGATAATGAGAGCCTCGACGGAGCGACTTCAGATGAGGAGAAATTAGCAAAAATATGGAGGACAGCAGAGGTGAGTGAAAATATCCTGTCTCATCGAAGATTGGGCAGCAGTAGAGGAGATGACAACAGACATCGTCCTATCCTGGTGACTATGGCGAACAAAGACAGCAAGGACAGAGTACTGAGTAACGCCAGAAAACTGAAGACTGCAAATGATAGGTATAACAGGATATATATCAAGAAAGATGTGCACCCAGCTATCCGAAACGAGTGGAAACGTTTGCGAAATGCCGAAGCAACCGAGAAAGAACGCCCAGAGAATATTGGATGCATTGTATACCTGGATACACGTGAGAGAAAACTGTTCCGAGACGGGGTGGTGATTGACTCATTTAGTGCGTTTTTCTAAGTCCACAGCAAGTAAATAAGATCAGAATAATATCGTGGAATGTAAATGGTGTAAAAACAAAATTAGAGACAAGAAATGTCCAAGAAATATTGAATGAACATGACGTGATAAGCTTGAATGAAGTAAAATCTCTCCTCCCCGTTTCATTCCCAGGGTTTATTAGTATCAGAAGTAACTGTAAAGGAACAGGTCAACGGGGGGGTACTGTTGTTTTGATAAGAAACAGTTTAGTAAGACAAACAAAAATAGTAGACACTACAGTTGATGACCAGGTATGGATACAACTTGCTTGTGTACCTAAGGTAATGTTTGGATTCTGTTATATTCCACCACAAGACTCGGAATACTACACTCATCACTCATTCGCAGCAATTCAGGAAAAAGTAAAATCAAACCCTACTTTGTCATTTTGTGTGGTTGGGGACCTGAACTCAAGGTTGGGTGGGCGGGTGCGTGCGCTGCCCCGACTCGCACACCTCCCTAATGCTCACACTTACACCTACCCAACGCTACCTGATGAAGTTCCCCCACCAAATGATAACGCAACCATTCTATCTGCACTGTGTATTGAAGAGAAATTGATCGTGATTAACAATCTAAAAACACCTGACCTGCATTTTGTAAGTGAGAAAACCTATCATAAGCATAGAGTGTGGATTTCTGAATTAGATATTTGTGTTGCACATTTAGATTTTATGAGAAGAGTCAGTAATTTTGCTGTTCTACAATATAATTCTCTTCCATCTGATCATGCTCCGATATCTTTTGATGTACGTATAACAGATGTAGACTTGGATAGAATCAGCGCTAGAGCGCAATACTTAGGTGATCACGCTGTACTCTACGGATCGCGCAGACAGCCAACTAAAACTAGACCTGTTCACATGAAAAATATCAATGCACAAGCCTTTCTGACTAACTTAGAAATGAAGCATATACCGAGTACGAATGACAGTATTGATGACATACTAGCGAATGTATG
>JAWQEG010004308.1:0-70757 GCA_033782935.1 Petrolisthes cinctipes
CATGCTCCCTCTCTCTCTCTCTCTCTCTCTCTCTCTCTCTCTCTCTCTCTCTCTCTCTCTCTATACACGTGGCATTTGGGCGCCCCTTCGGACCCTGTAGCCACTCCCTCCTTCCCTCATGCATGCTCTCTCTCTCTCTCTCTCCTCTCTCTCTCTCTCTCTCTCTCTCTCTCTCTCTCTCTCTCATCTCTCTCTCTCTCTCTCTCTCTCTCTCTCTCTCTCTCTCTCTCTCTATACACGTGGCATTTGGCGCCCCCCTCGGACCCTGTAGCCACTCCCTCCTTCCCTTTAATTTCAATGCTTCACTTGTCCCTCCTTAATTCCCCTCCATGTCCTATACGTGCCTGCTTTTATTTCTTTATTTGTCCCTCCTTTCTTTCCATTTCCTTCGTGCTCCTTTTTTTTTCTCTTCAACTGTCCCTTCTTTCATCTACTCGTATTTCCTTAATTAGTACTTGTTTTTATTTCTTCATTTTTCCCCTCCTTTCTTTCCATTTCCTTCGTGCTCCTTTTTTTCTCTTCAACTGTCCCTTCTTTCATCTACTCGTATTTCCTTAATTGTACCTGTTTTATTTCTTCATTTGTCCTTCCTTTCCTTCCATTTCCTATACGTGTCTGTTTTCATTTCTTCAGCTGTCTCTCATTTCCTTCCATTTCCTTCATACTTATTTTCATATTTCAACAGTACCTTAACCCCTTAACACTGCCTGCCTTCAATTTATAAGATATAGACATAGTTATAAGTTATAGATATATAGTTATAGTTCTCGAACATAATTATGAGTTATAACACTACATGCCTTCAGTGTATAAGTTATAGTGATATAGTTATGTTATAGATATGCAGTTATAGTTATTATGAGTTGTCGGCGTGGAGGGGGAGGAATTGGTGGGGTGGGGGGGGGGGGAGGAGGAAGTGGGGGGGGGGGAGGATGTAGGGGTGGGGGTGGGGGGGGGAGGAGGAGGAAGATGAACGAGACTTATGCCCGTGACTGTGGTGGCTCCTTACCATAACAAGTGGCCATCGTTGAGATAAAGGATTGCCTCTTTTACACCCCCGTAAAGGAAGTACGTGTGGTGATTGGTGCGTCGATACCAAGTTGACGAGAGGCGATACCCATGAGACCAAGAGGAGAGAATAGAAGAGGGGGCCATGCAGTGTGTGTGTGTGTGTGTGTGTGTGTACTTGGGAAATATTATAAACTGGGATTAATTTTGAAAGGATGAGAGTAGTGTGTGTGTGTGTGTGTGTGTGTGTGCTTGGAAAATATTATAAACGGGGATTAATTTTGAAGGAATGAGAATAGAGGAGGGGCCCATGCATATGTGTGTGTGTGTGTGTGTGTGTGTCTGCTTGGGAAATATCATAAACGGTGATAAATTTTTGAGAGACGAAGAAGAATGGAATGAGAGTAAGAAGAGAGTAATTTATAAGTATGGGAAATGTGAAAAGGGGGGGGGGGAATATATTTGAGAGCATAATATCAGAAGAATGAAATGCATGAGAGTGTAGGAAGTGGAACAATGTAGGGAAGGTAAAATGGGAAATATTTTTTTTTTTTGAGAGGACACGAGAAGATTACGACAGAAAGGTAAAGAAGGAAGACGAGGGGGGGAAATATATATAATGGGTTACCAGAAGAGAGAGAGAGAGAGAGAGAGAGAGAGAGAGAGAGAGAGAGAGAGAGAGAGAGAGAGAGAGGGGTCATTGTGAAGATGCTTAGTAAGAGGGGATACGAGATGAATAAATTATGAAACAACGAGGAGACAAACAAACATTAAAAAGGGAGGACGAGCTAGGAAGGTAATAGTGAAGGACCTATTACCTGCACCATATGGGCGTCAATGGGTCGTGAATAGCGTGAAATATATATGAGAGAGAGAGAGAGAGAGAGAGAGAGAGAGAGAGAGAGAGAGAGAGAGAGAGATGGTGTGGATAAGGATGGTGGCTATCAGAATCAATCATCACACTGTCATGTACGAGTGACAGCAATAAGGGTCTAGGCCTAGGGAATGGGAAGGAAATCTCTTTTTTTAGGGCTGCTTTCCCCTCTCCTCCCCTCCTTTCCTTTCCCTCATTTCTATAGCTCTCCTTCGTCAACCGCTTCTCCTTTCCTCCGTCATCCGCCTCTGCTCTCCTTCTCTCCCCTCCGCTCCCCTCTATTACCCTCCTCTCCTCTCCTCTCTCCTCTCCTCTCCTCTTCTTTCCTCTCCTACCCTTTCCTCTCCTTTCCTACGTCACCAGCCTCATTTCTCACAACTTAAATCTTCTTCCCTCACACTTACTGACCCACGAAGCCTACTGTACATCAGCTTCCACTAATAATAATAATAATAATAATAATAACTACATATATACATCCGGTTTTGAGGGCCTGGGTCATGATTATTATATAGAGCATGCAGTCCATTTCTCCATTTATTTTTTCCCCTCGTGATATAATATATTTGTTGGTGAAGGGATGGGTGCGAGAGTGGTGAAGTGAAATACGGCATCACCACCACCATCACCACCACCATCATCATCACCACCACCACCATCACCACCATCACCAACACCATCACCATCATCACCATCACCATCACCACCACCACTGCCTTTGAAAAATAACCTAATTAGTTTTCATATATTTCTGGGGAACGTGAGTAACGAGCAGAGAGTAGCAGCAGGGCAAGATGGACTGGGTCAAGTCACTCGTTTTACCCCTGCATGCATGGGAGAGAGTAAAATGATAATACACATACTGTCTTTTGCGAATCATAATGTACAGTACAGTTCCTATATTATGAAACCATGTCACTGATGACTCGCTATAACTATAGAAGAAAATGTAAATAAATGCAATACTCAGTAAGTGAAGATATAACTACGAGTGTTATTATACTGGTGATTTTGACATAATTAATGGGAAATTATCTTGTTGGTAAATTGGAGGGTTACTGATTCCTCAAAACTATATGCCAGGAAACAGACACCCTTAATGGTATACTAATAGAGGGTCAGTTTTATGGCATAGTTTGGAGGAATCAGAGACCTTCCAATTCACCATAAAGAGAATTTCCCCTTAATTTAAATGGTTCCCTAACCTGCCTGCACACGGGACACTTTTTTTTTTCGGGCAGTGGCATATGATAATCATTGTTGACACCCTAACTAATGCCATATTGCACACGAACGTAATAATTTCGAGCTCATCTCCATTTTTTTTTTTTTTTTTTTGTCATTGTCAATCTTGTGTGTTTGCATTCAGATTTTTGTAATTTTCTCTGAGGTGTAGTCTAGTTAGGTTCTCCTTCATATTTTTTTCATATTTGTCCATTTTCTGTATAGTGAGCGAGAGTCACCTAAAAATTTTCTCCCCAAACTTACCTAATGTGAAATCAGAATACATACTGGTACTGTACTCGGTTCGTAAGCATAGATAGATCTGTATTTTCATTGTTCCTGTTGCATGATAGGAGGAGGCTGGAGACACCAGCAGAACAGGGCAGTACTCCTCTACTCCTCGGGTGGACACTGGACTGGTGATAGGAAGGGTTGGAACTCCCGTTTCACTTGTCTGTCCACCTTTGCTGATCTTTTTCGTGTCTCACATACACTGAGAGTAGTCCAACATACTCCCAAAGACATCACTCTCTTCCTATTTTCATAATATAAACAAACACACTACACACCACACCCTTTGTCCAAATACATATCCCCCTAAAATTTAAAAAAATTAAAAATATGAAGATAATTAAAAATCAAGCCTCTGAGGCCCCTGGGGATGGGCCAGTAAACTCCCCTCAGCCTTTTCTGTCCAACTCCCTAATGCAAGAGCTAACCGGTACTCTCAATCTTTCATATACGCAACTGGTCAACTCTGGAACACTCTACCTTCATCCATCTTTCCACCTTACTACGACTTATGTTCCTTCAAACGCAATGTGTCTAGGCATCTCGAACGAAATTGGACATGATTTAGGACCACTCTCTCACTCTACTCATATCTTTCTAGATATAGAAAACAAAAAATCCAATGAGAAAATGAATAATACTCCGCTTGTGCCAATGAAGGTAATTTACTAATTTCGGAAAACGCTATCAATTAAAATCTTATTAATGGCCGGATTGGAGACAAATATAATTAATTAATGGTGTCCTTTTATATTCAATTGTTGTTCATGCAAGTTCTTTTTCAATATCTTGATATCAACAAGGAATTACTATATTATTTTCCTTTGAACACGTAGGAATAGATAATTAAGTTACTAACATTACTTTTATTAATTATAAAAAATAAAAATATTAAATTGTCTCTTTATTTCGTGGCACTACAAAAGGTTGTGACGTGGAAGGATTGGTTAGGTTATCTATAAAAATAATCTGCTGATCTTGTTGGTAGTGATGTGATAATTACATGTGCTTGTTTGTGGTGATAACACTGACCACTTTGATATAATAGATTATTTTAACTTCTCTTGGAAAGTTAGATATAAGTAAGTTTAATCACTAAAGCTCAGGGGAATTATATAAGGTTATTACAGCTTTAATTACAACTTCAGTTACATATAATATAGAAAAATATAGGATATGAAAGTTTACTGTAAGGTTATTTATATGAATTAGTTTGTATCAGGTTTGAATACTACTCTTATATTACATAATAAAATTGTATTCACCGGCATCTCACTCGATTTTCCAAAATTATCAGAATTTACCTTAGATTCTGCTTCCACATTTAAGGTATTTACTGTATTTCTGAAAATTTTAGACGTGTTAAGGCAATTATTTAAGGAAGTTTGAGAGGAAATTATACCCTAAGCTGGGGAATTTCGTCAAGCAGACCCGGCAAGTTGGCAACACTGAGTCCCCAACAACAACATTGACAACAACAACAACAGAGGGCAGAGACAACATATAAATATCTATCTATCATTATGTTGTCATTTCAGACCCCCAGCAGCCTTGTTTATCCCTGTATTTTGACCTGTTTTATTACCAAGGGAACCACCACCACCATGACAACACACTCTCAATAGTAGTCAAGGTATATATGTGTTGTGATATACTGTAGATGCTAATACATTGGTCATACTATTATTATTATGACTCTTATTGTTACGTATATGTGTGTGTTATGATTATTATTACATGTGTTATGATTATTATTACATGTGTGTTATGATTATTATTATGTGTGTTATGATTATTATTTCGTGTGTGTGTGTTATGATTATTATTACGTGTATGTGTGTGTGTTATGATTATTATTACGTGTATGTGTGTGTGTTATGAATATTATTACGTGTATGTGTGTGTGTTATGAATATTATTACGTGTATGTGTGTGTGTTATGAATATTATTACGTGTATGTGTGTGTGTTATGATTATTATTACGTGTATGTGTGTGTGTTATGAATATTATTACGTGTATGTGTGTGTGTTATGAATATTATTACGTGTGTTCTGATTATTATTACGTGTGTGTGTGTTATGATGGTATTTATTGAAAGAATTACCGTTTTGTAGCAGTGTTACCAGATCCGGCTATGTCCCAGTATTTTGCCCCGGTCATTTAATGTACTTTACCACGCTAGTCTGCCCAGGTTAGGTCCCGGTAGTCTGATGCGGTCTAGGTTAGGTTAGGTAAGGTAATGTCAGGCTAATTTCAATATGCCTTATCTTGGAAATGGGGCATTTGCGGAGGAAATGCCATAGAAGAAAATAGTCTTAGAATGGTATAAATTAGTGGGTAAAGAGGGTAAAAACATCGTAATAGATAATGACCTTATTCAATTACCATATGCTTTGGCCTATCATGTGTGAAGAAAGTGTTTGGCTATTATTAATACTATTATTTTTTTGTCGATGTTCAACCGTGTACGTCAGTGCTGGGAGGGAAAATACGGAGTTTAAAACATTCGTGAGATTCGAAGCCTGAAATAATATGCTTTTAACGGTACAGTCGTGGCACATAGCCTAGTCCTTGGGCCATATGCAAAAACATTGGTGGTGCATACATTGGTGTGTTACCTGTACGGTGACTCCATAGACAAACAATAGAGCCATCATACTGGTACCACGCCATTGTATACACCACAAAAGTTTTTGTATACAGCCCTGTGACCAGACTACTTCCCGTTACACCCTGGTCAAGGACTATGTGCCGCCACTGTACCTAATTAAATGTAGAATTGGATAGTAATGATCCCCAGGTCAATTTTATACTGTACAGTAGTGTAGTAATCATCGGCTTTTGTGTCCCAAGTAGTACAGTAGAATTTTTATTATTACTGTTTGCCCATAATCACATACTGTACAGTGCCGGACTAATGTTCTGTCCCGCAGCCAGCCACAGTGGGCCAGCCTTCTGAACCACTTCAGACTCGGACAACAAAGCATCAGATGAATGTTTGGGTTATAAACAACAGATGGGAATCAGAATGATAAGGAAATATGAAATTTATTCTGGAGCTTAGTTGTCCAACCCTGAAATGGTTCACAAGGCTGGTGCCCTGTGGCTGGATGTGGGACAGAACATTAGTCCGACACTGTACATCTGTGTGTTAATCGTGTTCTGTTACTTTTTAAACCTAAAGAGTGGGGAAGAGAAATACTGTACTATGATATAAGGAGTGAAGATGGCAGATTTTCCAAGTCCTGAAGGGCATTATAGGTTAGGCCCTAAAGTTTAACCCATAGATTTTCTTGTATACAATACCTGACATTAGGCCATATTCAAGAACATTCATGGTGCATACGATGGCATGGTACTGGTACAACGACTCCATAGATACACTACAGAGCAATCGTACCGGTACCATGCCATCGTCAGCACCATGAATGTTCTTGATTATGGCTCATTATTACACAAGAATCTAATTATGTCCCTGCCTCTCTTTCAGGTCCATACTACAATCATGGCGGCCTAAGAGCGGGGGAGCACCCAAGGTCCCCCATTTGGGGTCTTAAATCTGAGTAATGGCTCCCCTGTGCTCTCTACATTACTTATAATTCTATACATTTAGTTGTGGATGACCTGTAGAACTCTAGTTGTGAGCTGTGCCATATTATTGTGTGTGTGGGCTAATCACTTAATAGAGATGGATTGATTACATTATATTGCCTTGAACCTAACTTAGTGTCAGTTCAATTTGAACTTATATGCTGTCAGACATTAAAAATAGAAATGTTGAATCTTTCGGCATTGAGTTTCATCGCTACAAGTTGAAATGTGAGAAAATAGACAGTTTAATTTTGTAAACAATCACAGTTGTCATAAGCTGGTGTTGAAGTGATAATGGTGCAGTTTGTTAGTATCTACAGTACTGTACAGCAAATCTAATGGAAAATTGCTGTGCTGTGTGAAAGTGCATTTCTTCTGTCTTTCATGTGCAACATTTATGGCTGTGAATTTAACTCAAGCATTGCTTCCGAGCTTACAAAGTAGGTAGCTAGTAAATACTTAAGTACTGGAAAGGCCTACTGTACTTAGAAATTTAAATTAGTGACCTGTGGGTATATACTGTATATTTTTCTATGTTAGGCATGAAATTAGAACATTTATATTCTGTCTGGATTCTGGACTAGTTTTTGAAATAAGTTTACAACATTTGACCTGCTAGTGGATAAGGATACCACTAGCTTTTGTCACTTGTGATTAGTGTTAAGCAAAGAAGGATTTGTGGCCCATTGTCCTCTTGATAGTATGCTACTTCAAAAGTTATGTTAGATTGAGGTTATATTTTGATAGAGGCTGTGTTGGATTAAGGGCAGTGTTGGATTGAAAGCTCCATTATAATGAGGGAGTCAGAAATGTTGAATGAGTGAGCGAAGAGGAAGACCAAGATGAATCGAGGGAAAGAAGTGGAATGCACCCAAACCTGTCGGTCACGCCAACATGGAGCCAGGATCACTGCAGCCATCATCAGGGGGACCGAGGCTCAGGCTATTGCTTATATGAAGGTGAAGGAAATATACGTCTTGGATTTACCTGTTTTGGTGATTTTATTTTTTCTCATTAATGTTGTCAGTAGCATAAATATGAAATGTTGTTGGTATATTGAAATTTGTAGAGGATAATTATATGAATGTGAAAGATCTAATACTTCATTTGCATTTTCTTTTTACTCCCTGTAAGGCACAATTATTTGAAGTGATAAAGGTAATACAGCACTTAAATCTTGACACCACTTCAGACCCAGATCAATTACATTATTAATTAAGTTCTTCATATTTCTATTTCCATGTTCTCATCTCAAATTTACTTACCCTCTTTTTTAACTCCTCATCAGTGCTGGAGAGGGCTTACCTTTACATGGTTTTGATGACAAGCCTGACAAGATAGAAATAGCATACAAACTACTATCTCACTTTCCTTATTCCACTGACTGTAGAAAGTTGGCCCACAGAATACTACTTTTATGTACCAGACTTGACAGAAATTTATATAATGTATTCTGTCTTACAGAGTTTATGCCAGCGATGTTGTTATGTTGCTGATGAAACAGGGAAAACTGCACTACACACTGCTGCATCCTGTGGGAAGAAAAAGGTACTGTACCTACACACACAATACAGGAGTGTAATTACTATATACTGAAAACTGTACAGGTGGCCCCTGTACTATAATGATGTATGAGCATGTAGCTGTGTTGATGAGTTGAGTGTGAAAATAACAAAAAATCTACTACTGTTATCTAAGAAGAATACAGTGCAGTATTTACTGTACTTGGCTCATCCATCATGTCAAATTATTTTTATTAATATATCCCCTGATACTGTACATTTTTGAGCTATTATGCAATCTGAAATGCTGCTGTTAGTGTTTTCTTTCCAGTCAGTCAAACAAGCAGTTAACCATTCATATAGCGTGAAAACTTAAGTAATACAGGTAGTGAAATTATTAAAATTGCGAGGCACTCAGCTGTGGAAATGTAAAAAAAGAAATTTTTGGTCGTGTATAATGAATTTTTATTTAGAACTGATAATTTCATATTAACATGTGGAAATTTAATATATACAGATAGTGAAATGGCTGATATCAAAAGGTGTTCCACTAAATCAACGGGACCTGGAGAGTGGCTATACTCCACTACACCGTGCACTCTTCTACGGCCATCTGCATGTTGCCTGCATTCTCATTCAGGTGACCATGCCATGCACTTATGATGCATTTTTTTGTACCTAGTGAAAGTGCACTTGTTCCTTTAAAGCTCATATCAGACTTTAAAATGCATGTTTTGAATAAATTTGTGTAAACATTTTGAGTCATTTGCCTTGGTGTGCATTATACAGGCATTACAATATTTAATTTGTGTTTTTTATTTCTATCCTTTTCATATTAGTTTCTTTCTCCACAGGCTGGATGTAGTGTCTCCACACTAGATTATGATGCTCTCACTCCACTTGATCACGTCAACTTTGATCGACATCCAGTTGTGTCCTTCACCGGGTCCCTGCCTACTCATGTCTATGTATGGGGCAGCAACACTAATTATAACCTGGGACAGGTGAGACATTTCACTTGGTTATGATAGAACACTGTAAAGTTAAGCCATAGGGAGATTGCTGTTGTTGTTGTTGTTGAAGTTCCTCAAGCTGTCTGGCCGAGCAGCCCCGAGCTCCTGAGGAAGGTCATGGCCTGAACCGGGCTTTCCCACAGTGCCCTCAGAGAGTGTATGTTGTGTTGTTGGCGAGTGTGGTTGTGTGCGTTGCAGTCTTCAATAATGTGTTTAATAGAATGGGGTGCTGTGTTGCATCCCGGACAGGCATCCGCAATGGCTCCATCCATCCTCTTCTGATATGTCAGAAGGACCGGGTGATGGCCACACCGCAGCCTGGCCAGGTGGACTCTGTCCTCACGGGGAAGGGAGGATTCGGATGGGTGGATGTCAGGAGGTCGTGCATGCAGCTGAGTGTTTGGATGGATTGATGAGTGATTTGAGTATGGATGTGTTTTTGGAGATTGGTTTGGGGTGGGCAGGGTGTAAGAGATGATAGTATTTGTGTATGGTATCGTGTACTGGGTGTTGTTTTGATGTTCCTTGGCATGTGTGGGTGTTGTGCCATGTAGTGTAGTGGATGGTGTGGGTTTGTGGAGGCTGCAGCAAGTGTTTGTGTGCCTCTCATGTCAAGGTGATCCTTGAATTTGAGGACTTTGGTTTCATAGTGTAGGTGGTCTGTGGGTGTGGTAGCTGTGCAGCCTGTGATTGTCTTTAGGGCTCTGTTCTGTATGGTTTGAAGGGTGTTGTGATGAGTCTCAGTGAGGTTTGAAGCCCAGGCAGGGTTTGCATAATCCATCACTGATCGAATATATTGTTTGTATACTGTGGTTGTGGTTTCCTTGTTGTGTCCGAATGTTGTGCTGGCAAGTGATCTGAGGGCTTTAAGTCTTTGCATGCATTTGTTTTTGATGGTCGTAATATGTTGTTTGAATGTCATGGATGTATTGTATGTTATGCCAAGTATTTTGGGTGTGTGTGTGTGTTGTATAGGTGTGTTGTTTATGGTGAGGTGTGGTGTGTAGCGGTGTTCTGCGTTCCAGTTGGTGAGAAGGGTGACAGTTGACTTGGTGGGTGCTATTTTAAGTCTGTTTGTGGTGAACCAGGCATTAAGTGTGTTGAGGTAGGGTTGGAGGATGAGAGTGGCTGTGTCTGCGTTTCTGTGTGTACATGTGAGTGTTATGTCGTCTGCGTAGGAGGCTATGTGTATTTGTGGTGCCTGGGGTGTTGGTATGTCGTGCATGTATAGGTTGAAAAGGGTGGGTGAGAGTACAGATCCTTGGGGGACACCATTGGTGATATTTTTAATGTTAGATGACTGACCAGCAAATGTAACATGGGCTACTCTTCCTCCCAAGAAGCTGGCCAGCCATCTTTTGGTGTTATTATGCATGTTTGTGTTGTATATTTTGTTTGTGAGGTTGTGGCGGGGGATGGCATCAAATGCTTTACTAATGTCCAATGTAACTAAGAGTGTTCTGTGTGGGGGTCTATCTGAGTTGATGCCATCAAAAATTCTTTGTGTGAGGTCTGTAAGAAGGGTGTTTGTTGAGTGTAGCGGTCTGAAGCCATGTTGTGAAGATGCAAGGGGGATGTGTGGTGTGATTAGTTTAATGATGAGGCGCTCAGTGATTTTGGAGGGGGTACAAAGGAGGGTGATGGGACGGTGTGATGAGGGTAGTGTGGGGTCTTTATTTGGTTTGGGGATTGTGATGATGTTTCCATGTTTCCAGATGTTGGGTAATGTGTTGTGTGAGTAGCTGTAGTTTGCTATGTTAGTGAGTGCTTGTATGCCTTGTGGTCCAAGGTGTTTAAGGTGTATGTTACTGATGTTGTCTGGACCACAGGCAGGTGAGTGTTTTATGTTGTGAATGATGTGATTTGTCTGATGATTTGTGAATGGTGTATAGTCTGGGTCAGTGGGGAAACTCTCTTGCGTCTAATGACTCGTCTGTCTTCAGGATGAGGGTGAAGGTGGCTGACGTGCGAAAAATGTTGGATGAGTGTGTTTGCTTGTTGTTTGTTAGAGGGTATAGTGTCTGTTGTTGTGATGGCTGCATGTGATTGTGTAGTGTTGCTGTTGGACAGTGTGATGCTGTTTAGTGTTTTGTAGAGTTTGCTGGTGTTGGTTGTGTGGTTGAGTGTGTTGACAAAACTTTGCCAGTTAAGTGTTTTTTGTTCTTTAATTTTGTTGTTTATTTGTGTATTTAGTGCTTGTATTTGGTTTATTATGTGTTGTGTAAGAGGAGTTGGGGATGTGTGTTTAAGTGTGTCACGTTGTTTGATGAGGTCTTGAATTTCTGTTGTAAAGTTGGGTTGTGTTTTCTTCTGTTACCTCTAGGGATGTGCTGTTTGTCTGCATTTTGTATAATTGTATTGAATTTTTGAACAGCTGTGTTGATGTTTGTGATGGGTGTACTGTTCAGTGTTTCGAAGTGTTGTTCTGTTTCCATAGTGAAAGTTTCCCAGTTGGCACTTTTGTAATTTGTGTATGTGTGTCTGTGGCCAACTGGGGTGATTCTTGTTTTAGTGGTGATTATGATTGGAAGGTGGTCAGAGTCGAGGGTTCTGACCACTCTCCATGATGTTCTGGGGGCGCGGTTGGGAGAGCAAAAGGATATGTCAGGAGAGGATGGTTGGAAGAGGGCTTGGTGAGGGATATGAGTGTGTTGATGTGGGTTGTTTAATGAAGTGAGGTTGTCAGTTTGTGCAAGATTTCAAGCCCTCTGTCTGTGTCGGGGTTGTTGACATACCAGGCCGACGTCTTGGCGTTGAAATCACCACCCAGGATGAGGTCAGGTTGGTTGGTGATCAGGTGGAGCTGGGGGGAGAAGTTTTGGGGAACTGTTGGGCTGGTTTGGGGGGGGGATGTATAAATTAACTATTGTAATATTGGATGATTTCCCAGTGCGGACTTTGATGCTTTGAATTTCTGCGGTGGTGTCGTGGTGGGGGAGGAGGGATTTGAGTTCTGCACTGGTTACTATATAATTAAGGGATTTATGGACTAGGGTGATGAGTCCACCGCCATTGCCGTTGGCCCGGTCCTGTCTGATGGTGGTGAAATTGGTGAATGTAGGTGTTTTGTTTGTGTTTCGTAGTTTTGTTTCTTGTAAGATGGCAATGTGTATATTATGTTGTATGATGAAGTGTGTTAGTTCTTGTTTTTTGGTGTTTATGCCATCTATGTTTAGTTGAAGTATGTTAATGTTGTGTGTGCAGTGTGTGTTAGGTGCTGCTGCACGGGGGAGAGGAGAGTGTGGGGGGGAAGGAGGTGGAGGTGGAGGTGTTGTTGGTGTTGGAAGTAAGGGTGATTGAGGTGGGAATGTTGGTAAGGATGATGGAGGTGTGGGTGTTGGTAAGGGTGATGGAGGTGGGAGTGATGGAGAGGGTGGTGGAGGTGGGAGTGATGGAAGAGGTGAGGGACATGTGGAACAGGTCCATGTGTTTGTGTAGTGTTTCATGGATGCTAATGTTGTAAATGATAAGTGGGTCCAGTTCTTGCAAGAGTTGCATTGAACTGAACCCTTTGTCTGCCTACTTGATGTGATGGGTTTAGAGCATGTCGGACATGTGTATTTGTTTATGGGTCCAGGATTGCTTTCAATGTCTCCGGCTAGAAGGAGAAGCCGAGAAATGACAGCCGGAGAATCATTCCTCGGTGATGAAAAAATGTGTGGTTGTGTGTGTTGTGTGAGGGTGTGGTATTGCCCGGGTGACCAAAGCCGTTCCCAGGGACTCGCTCCCCCTGGTGGGGGGCGGGGGGATGTTGTGACGGTTTGGCCCCCATAGCTTCCTTCCTCGGGAGCCTTGGGGGGTGGTCCCACGGCGTAGACACCGCCACTCCAGGACTGGGAGATTGCTGTTGAGGACAGTACTTGTTCTGAGCTAATATCAACAGGATGCATCTGATATTATGATAAAGCTTCCAAACTTCTTAGTATGACCAATCTGCTTGGGGGAAAATATTTTATATATTCTGGTGTGTAAAATAAAGCTCTTAAAATGGATAATGGTGTAAAATTCCTTGTCAAAACTGGAAAATAGAAATATGTGGCTGGGTACCAGGCAGTCACGAGCAGTTGCGATCTTTGGAATTTTTGAAAATACCGGTACACTAAATGTGAAAACTATTTTATATATAAGACTTTGTTTTGACACATGGTTCAATAATTAACTTTTGATGTTTTTCACATTTTTCAGCAAGCTAAACAAAAACCAGAGTGTGTAGAGGCACTCCACCGGGAAGGACACTGGATAACCGATCTGGCCATGAGCAAGTTCCACACAGTGTTTGTCAGCAGCAATGGACGCGTGTACACATGTGGCCATGGGCAGGGCGGCCGGCTGGGTTTGCACACCAATGCTCCCGTCATCACTCCACAACCTATCAAAACATTCTCATCCATCAATGTTGTCAAGGCTGCTGTTGGACCGGATCATTCTCTCTTTTTAACAGACTCAGGCCAGGTAAATAACATTAACCCCTCATCTGCTAGTACTGTACTGGGTTTTGTTACTGTATCTTAACTCAAAGAGTTTATCATATCTGGAAGTACTGTACTTAGAAAGGTAATGGTTGCTAAAGTCTATTGACCTTTTTATTCAAGTATTGTCATCTATTCCTTTGCAGCATTATTAAGTCTTGTAAATTTTATTCAACTAAGGAAAAGTCAGTGACGATCAATAAATTGATTAACCTTTATATGTACTCTAATCCACATTAAGTCTAGCACTTTCAGATACATTTTACCATAGCTTTAAAAAGTTATAATTTTATGTTTATTTTGTACAGGTTTATAGTTGTGGCAATAACATTCACCACCAACTTGGTCACAACCCACCACCAGAAAATGTATACACTCCAAAACTGGTAATGTGGCACAAGTCACAAAAAGAGGTGTTTGCTGGTATAGGTGCAGCCAAATATCATTCGGTCATGTGGACGTCACGCATGTTGTACACCTGCGGATTGAATGCAGGACAGTTGGGATTTTTCAAGAATACCAATGAACCCACAGTTATCATACCAAGGAATGTAACCTCAATAGTTTTGAAAGAAGATGGTAACCTTGCCTGTGTGGGAGTAAGTGATGGGGCCACAGTACTATCAACCTCACATGGAGATGTTTATGTACTGCATCAGTACCAGATCAGAAAGGTAACATCCAAAATGCTTGGAATTGTCAAAATTGCTTGTGTTGGAGGGTATTTGGATTCCAAAGTGGGGGTAGCTGGACTGAAAGAACATGGTGGAGATGACCTAAAAATTGCAGTTCTAACAGGAGAAGGAGCTGGGCATCTTTATATATGGACACAGCAGTCATCGTGTTTGTCTCGCTGTCTTTTCAGCATCAGCCGGAAAATAAGTGTGGTAGACTTCTGCTTGAGCCGCCATGGATTTAGTATAGTCACAGATGAAGGAGAAGCATTTTCAGGTGTTTTACTTCTAAATCGTGAACGTAAGTCTTCTAACAAAACTACCATAAAGAAAGCCTTTGGACCGTTCCGACAGTTGTTTGAATTTTTGGATCCTGCTTCATGTGTCACCCTACGGTTGACTCGCCTCCCTACCCTCCACCGGACCACATCCATAATGTGTGATCCTAAGGGGGATAACTTTGCAGCACTACAAAATGACCCAAGCAGTTTCCTTCTTGATCTTCCTGAAGTAAGCCCAAGCTCTTGGAAAGCTGATTTCAGATCTTTCCTTGAAGAGGCAAGTGAAATGGATTCAATACATGATGTGCTGATTATATGTGGATTACAAAAGATTCCTGCTCACTCTTACATGCTGGCTTCTCGCAGTGGTTACTTTCGTAGTCATCTTTGTGTGGATAAAAACAATCAACCTACAGGTGACAAAGAGAATCCTTCTCCGAATGCATGGAGCGTACTCAAAGAAAATGGAAAGATATGCTTTGTCGTCCCAGATGTAAATCCAGATTTGATGAAAGAGGTATTGACGTATATATATATTGGCACCTGTCCATTCCTCACTTTACCATCAGTCAGAAATGTGAAGAGAAATAAGGGCCACAATGTCAGTGAAAAAGTGAATATTAATACCACGCTAGAAGAGTCAGCATTTTCACACGATGATGAGAATATGAAAAGACAGACTGCCTCCAAATCAAGAAAGAAGAAAGGAAGGAAGGCATCTGAAGTCAAGTCCACCAATTCAACAAACTTCCAAAATATGAAGTCCCTTGCTTGGAATCTACAGATTTCTTCACTTGTAAAAGAACTGGAGAAAATGAAAATGTATAATCTTCTTGAAGAGAGTGATTTTGACAGTATAAAGTAAGTTTCTTGAAACAAATATTCTGTTTATTAATATATACTTTAAATAAGCATACCATATATATTGCAATAAACTGAAATACAGTAATGAATATCAATAGTTGTACCTCCATTATCACATGAATTTGCTTCCCCAACCATAGCACGCTAAAAACAAATTGTGCAAACAGGAGTCTTGAAACTCCTATTATAGTACCCCCTAATTTTTCAGTTGTTATTCATTAATACACCTTGTACTTATGAAGTAGGTGCAGTTGCCTCCATTAGTGCTGAGCACAGCATCCAATGGGTTTGGCAAAATGTGGCACCACTGTGTTTATTTACTTTAAGTACTGTAATAGTAAATGAATGGACTAAACTCACTCCTGCTATAGTATCCTCCATAAGGATGCTATGAAAACAAACACAGTGGTGCCACATATCACCAAACCTACTGGACACTGTGCTCGTTGCTAGTGAAAGCAACTAGTTATAAAGTCGGCAAAAATAGTTTCGTTACCATCCTTTCAACAGTGTGATGTAGTGTTGGTACGTCTGACTGGTGAGTCAGGCGTGACGCGAGGGCCACCCAGGCCCACCCTCCAAGCCCCTCCCTCAGTGTCTCAGGCATTCAAGTAGGGATGATGATGTTTCACCCAGTGCTATTTTTTCTGGGTATATCATGGTTATTCTTGTTCTAAAATACTCAAATGTATTTCCTTATGTTTAATAATGAATAGTTAAATAGTAAGAGTTCTTGAACACTCGAAATTTAATTTAAAATCAGCTAAACTTTTGATATAAGAAAGTTGTCACTGCCGCAGCCCAAGTATTATCAGCCGGGGCGAAGACGATACCCATCTCGGATGACGAGGCACCAGCTGCCCAGTCGGCGGAGTACCAGCCCTACCGCACTTACCGATGTTAAAATTAACGTAGGGGTGGTAACGAAACTTTTTTTGCCGACTGTACAGCGAACCCTTGATAGATTGTGTGTTCCACAAAAAGGGATTCAGGAATACAACTACCCCAATGCAGTTAAGACCCACTCAGTTAAAAGTTGGAGATTGGTATTGCAAACTTTTCCACATCGAAAAGGAATAGCCCTTCCACAGAATCATACTGTTTTAGACTATAACCATGAAGCCAAAACATTTGTCAACAGAGGTATGACTGTACAGTGCTTAGTAGATTGCATGTTTTTGTAAGACATAGGTGAGCTATTTTTTCCTTTTTATATTATGCATAAATTCACAGGGAACAGAAGATTCATGTTAAAGAAACCCCGTATCAACGTGAGAAGTATAAGAAGCTGTGGGATGTTATGATCAACAGCAAAAATGGAGACTTACTGGGCGCCCACAAGTGTGTCTTAGCAGCAAAACTTGAATATTTCCGCTGTATGTTTAGCGCAGGATGGCTGGAGGTAATGTTGACACAAATTTATTCCCAAATGATTATTCTGCATTTATAATGTTCATGTATGTGCAGAAACCAGAAACACTATTCCATTTTCTATTTTGTACAAAAGTTCATTCAAAAGTGTATTCCAATTCCATAACCTCCTTTTATCATGAGAGTTTACTTTTGTGGTACCCCTTCACAGGCCACTTCAAGTCAAACCCTGAACATACCACTCCCCACCAGCATCCTGACCATTCTCCTAGACTACCTTTACGAAGATGACTCGGCAAGGCTGCACCAGAGTCATGATCCAGAATTTGTTTGCAGTGTTTTAGCTGTTGCTGATCAGTTTCTCGTAACTAGACTGAAAGAAATATGTGAGAAGGTATTGGGCGGTCTGTTGACGTTGAAAAATGCTGCAGATCTACTTGAGTTTGCCTGTCGATGCAATGCAGAAAAGCTAAAGGTGACGGCCATCCAGTTTATTTGTCTCAACCTCCCTGCAGTACTGGAGAATGGGTAATGTACTGTGTTTTGTTTAATTAAGGGACAACTCCTGTGGTCAGATAGGGGGGCTATTGATACCTCCAAACAATGCCAGGATTCAGGCTACCTCAATATAAGAATAGCAGTTCTATTTTATAACATAATGAGAGGAAGCAATAACCCTCCATTTTGATCAAAAGAGTGTCTCCCTTAGCATAGAGAGGGTGAGAAATCAATGAGAATTATAGCCAGATAGGGGTACTACTGTTTCCTACAAATTGTGCCACAACATAATACAACCACATTAAATCAATCTCTTTCTTGTTATAAATTTAAGTAGTCTGTTGTGTCCAATTTGCTGACATCTTTCCATCATCGTCTTCAACTTTGTCTACTTTGTCTTTTTACAATTTCTTGATGCATCAGTACAACATAACTCTCCTTTTTTATGGTAGAGAAATTAATGTCTTTGCTTCATAGTTTACTGTATGTTTTGGATTTCAGGTCACTGCTATCAATTGACAATAGTGAGTTATTGGGCGAGATCAGTGAATATTACAGGAAATTTGTTCACCGCATGGCCTGTAGATTATTAACTCCATATGATTGTCATCCATACCCTGAAGAATTAGAACGGACTCTTGAAGAAAACCCAGTTACTTTACCTGAGTCAGATGAAGAATGGGAGGATGATACACCATCACCTAGAGGTAACTGTTGGACAACAGAAGTTTTCTTGTCGGTTATAATTGTCTGGCATTATAGTACACATAGCCTAAGCTCTTTCCTTCTTGAGAGCAGATTTTTTGCATTAATTGGTCGTGTAACTGGCGGTGTAACAGCTCAGGTCACCTGCTGGAGAAGATAGCTGAGATAGGAAAAATAGAAATAAATAGAGAGTTGAAAATAATTAACAGGTTTTATCTTGAAGCAACAACTGTATTTCAATTTTCAGAAAAGAGTACACCTGGTAGTGGAGGTCACAGCTCAACTCGCAGGAAGAAGCGCCCTCATCGTAACAGTCAGGGAGACGGTCGCAGTCGTAAAGCATCAACCTCGTCTTCTTTGTCTACCAGCTCCTTGGAGTATGATCCCTGTAAAGACTTGGAAAATGACCTGGAAGCCTTAAACTTTGATGATCTCAAAGAGAGAGACCCAATTGAGTCCACAGTTGAAAGATTTTCTGAATTGCATACTGTTGCTACAAGGGTAAATGGATCCTCTGTAGAACAACAAAAATGTCAGAGTAATACAGCTGATTTACCTGGTAAGTAATGTACCTTGCAGTACTTTTATTTGTGTCAGATTGTACCGAAAGCTTTCAAGTGTGTCTTTTTGTATATACAGTACTGTATATACTGTACGCTCAATGTTACAATACTGTACCTGTATGTGAAGTCTTCCAAAAGATAATGGAGATAAGTAAGGACTGCTTCTACGAGCTGCTTGATGTATGGTACTTTTTGTGATAATTACATGAAGCAGTTGACGGGGGACAGGGGTGCATGGAGGCGATTCATTTGTGGCCACCCCTTCGGAGATTGTGATAGATAGATAGATAAATTTTATACAATACCTGTACACTGTAAATTTTTTTTTTTTTTTTATTTGCAGACTTTCATGGATGGAAACAAGTTAACAGAAAGAAAAGCACATCTGGTTCTATGCTTCAGCAAGACTCACCTGATAGAGAAATCCCAGACTGCCAAAAAACAGATACCGGTAAAAAAAGTGATTACTTGCACAATATGGTCCTGCAGCCTTCCCAAGCAAATGATTCTAGTACCCCTGAGAGCAGTAGCAGGTATGTGTGGTAGTGGACAACCGTAGTTCTTTCATACTTGGATCTCCGAACTGATTTTTGCTTCTGTTACGGAAAAGTCCAGACACACCTTCATTCACCTTAATATTGTTATTTAGTTTCTGATGCTCTGAATTCACTGACTGATCATTTTCAATTAGGAGAGTAGTAGAGGTAACTTGCTTTCAACTATTCCCACAACCCTAATGGTTAGCTAAAAACACAGCAGCCGGACCACTAAACTCACTGATTACATTACTACCACTGTCCAGGAATAAGCAGGACAGAAAGGGAAAACAGGGTATAGTCACATCCAATAGCTGTTATATTTGAGCTTAAGAAGTATTTTAGTTTCCTCTGAATAGAATAGTTTACTGGCTATAATGAAGAAAAAAATATCATCTGATGTGTAAAGAGTTAATGTTTTCAGAGTGATAATGTCTGCTATTAATGGTCACCCTATTTTGTTCCTTTTAAGTGTGAAGACTACAATCCTTCACTTTCCAACCTTGCAAGATGCTATAGTTTCAACACAGAAGACACTGCACTCCACAAAATCTGGGCAAGTTTTCAAAAAAGATTGATAATGAAAATCAGTGGATATAAATTTCATCAAGTACGATATAAAACAATTTTGAGAATATTATGCAACAGTATTAAGTAGTTTTGAAAGATTTAAAACTTATATTATAGAAATCTGAATTAAGTCTGGATCCCCTCTTTATGTGAATATAAATATTTGAATATAGTAAACAGTTTCTTATGTATTACAGCAAAATTACCAAGCTCTCACAAAAACAACGAAAGAAATTAGCCGCTGAAGTCCAAGTAACACACAGTGCCAAAGAAGAGCAAGCAAAAATATTATCTAATCAAAGTTCTCCTTGGGGTAAATCCACGCAAGCATGGGGTAAGTTTCTATTACTGTACTTTAATGTGTTCATATGGATGGTTGCATAGTTCCCCCATACAAACTGCCTTTATATATTCACCAAGGCAAAAGAGATACAACTCTACACTTTATTTTAATTTTGATGTCCTCTGTCAAACAAAGGTATATTTGTGACTTATCTTAATTTATTGTTTCAGTAGTTATTTTAGACTGATTTTTTATAAATTATTGTATGTTAATCTGCAGTTTCAGCCCATTCCATCTCAATATGTTTGTGGGCTATGTTTCCTTTTCTGCAGTTCACCTGCAAAGTTTGTCAAAGTAACTATGTAAGGGATGGGCATGTTAAAAATATTGCTTTGTATAGGTACAGTACAGTAATTATACGCTGATTAAGCATCTAGATATATTTAATTTCAGGAATAGCAAACACTAATGTGGCAGATGTCCAGAGTCCCACCAGTGGTTCAACAACAACTCTGGCTGACATCATGAAGGCTGAAGAAACAAAAGTTGTAAAGAGTCCTCCAGTCACTATTCCCAAGGTTAAGCGAAGTGGAATCGGTACAGTCAGCAGCCAGTAAGTTTGAACTGTTACCTCGTTCTTGAATCAGAATGCAACATACATCTTCCTCACAACCCATCCAAACACTTCCTCCAGGCGCCAGCACACTCTCCTGTACAAGATTTTGTTTTTAACATGTGAGGTGGGATACAAACACATTTTTCGAGCAGCAATGACATCAGACAACTAAGGCAACACTTTTAAATGGTGCCATTGTTGGTCTGACACAGAATCCATTATAAATTTAATGTTTTAAATTCTAATATCAGTAGAGCACAAACTTGTATAGAGTTGACACTTATGTGTAAAGTGCCTGACAGTATTTTCTAATGTATTTCTGTGCATTTCTTTCATTACAAGTAGTTATATCATCCATGTGCAGAGTGTCACCTGGCAAGTGCTGGAATGCAGGAAAGAGCAGCAATGTAGCATGGTCTATGATAGCAACTTCTCCACCTGGGTCACCTCTCCCTGGCAGCCTTCCCTCACCCAGTAGCACACAAGGGGTAGACTCTGCCTCCTCTCCAGCCCCACCACCACCACCACCACCCAGCTTCTCTCATATCCTTCTTGAAGAAGAAACTCTCTCAGATAATTTATTGAGAGAACGCTCTAAGCCACTTTCTTTGATACAGGTAATGTACCGTATTGAAAGAAGAGTACATATGTCATGTAGACTGCATAAACTAAATTCCATTTATGAGGACAATTTATTTGCATTGATATAATCCAAGCCAATATAAATTAATCCTAACATCTGCTAGTGATCAACTCTGGAATTAATTAAACAATGTATGCAAGGTTTGACAACAGTTATTTTCATACTTAGTCTGATCTTAACATGTTTGTTGCAGATTGAGGACCGGGCTATTGAAGAACTTTTGGCCTTTTACGGAGCCTCAGAATGTTTTGAGGAGAAGATTACAGTAACTCGTTTAAGAAAAACAGTTTTAAACCCAACATGGAATAAATAAACGTTATAGTATTTCTTAACTGTTGAACAGCAAAGCTTTCTTGTCACTAATAATGTTGTTTGGCATTAGTCCAAGCATATTATGCACTATAAGACGTAATCTGTCGTGTACTGGTTTATGTGAAATTATTTCATCTTTTGTTGTCAGGAGTGTTTTCCATAAATAAAAATATTATCATAGTCTGGTGTAGTCAGAGAAGAAGAGAGAAGTTGGGCATTGTTAAAGGTTTAAGCCATTATTGTGAGGGTAAATACTGGTGATCCCACTCTGTATTGTCACTCTTCTCCTCCCTTTAATTTCACATCCAGGATTGTTGAACTCTTGTTTACAATGTATTATCATTCATATAGCTTTTTGACAATGTTGCCTAAAATATATGAGTTATAACCTCTGTGATTCATACGTAGTGGAGAGAAAGAATGACCATGCTGAGTGGGACTGACGGGAGTAAAAACAGCTGTATATGTCAGTAATGAATGTTGCTTGAGAAACATTGCTACCCTGCTTACCCAATGTTTTTGGTGGTAAATTAACTCATGCACCGCCATGTATACTGTATATGAAGACCATGATAGTCACTTTGATTGTTTGTTATGGTCAACATCATTTTCCAATTTTGTAGGACTTTTTAGAATACTTAATATGTGACTGGTTGTTTCTATGCACTGAAACCATCACTCTCCGTTCCCAAAAAAAATTTCAGTCATCATACTGTAAGTCACATCAGAAATATGTACACAGTTGGCAATAAAAAATCCACTGAATTGGCATCAGTGACATGGATTAATGGATAATTTAGTGTCATTACAGATAATGCTTCACAATTATGTCCTGTACATGATACTTTACTCTGCTTCCTCATATAAATTATGATGGTATGTGTCATCACCCAGTACAGTATCATAAACTCTTCAGCCTTGCATGTGTTTGGCTAATGTATAACTCCATTATCCTGGGTGGTGGAAATTTCCCATCACTGACAGACAGAATGTAGGGAGTGTTTGGCCTTTTATTACAGGGTGAATATTATGAGTCAAGAATTGCTGTATCAGCTGATTGGAAGAGCTATTGTGTGTGGAACTTTTAAGGGAATGATACAATAAAGTACTACAAAAAGGTAGTGGTCCATGAAAATTCATATCTCCTATTTTCACTTTCATCAGGGTGTTTAACTGTCTAGTAATAATGAGTGGTCCCATTTTTTAAACAACACTTACAGTAAACCCATAAAATAATGTATGATTGTATGTGTATACTGACTGTATTGTACCTTTGGGCTGATAGTTGGTAGTGATACCATACTAGATAAACACAACTAAGCCTATTCCACAAAGTAGGTCTTTAAGATATCAAAAGCTGTTCTCAAGGTGCTCAAATGAAGACCCTTGCCTGTGAGCACAATAATGGAAGCCCACACACGAGCCACTTTTTCGTGACAGTCAGAAAAAATAGTGATCCTGTCCATTTTACCTGCCACGCTACGGTGGCTCGCTACTGATAACCGTTGATAGAGGAGCCATGACATGACCCAAGTTACATCGCTAACACCCATGATGAAAATGCCTGTGGTTGCCACGAAGAAGCTGTCCACGTGCGGGTGTTGAACATTCTGTTGACCAAGATCTACCTATACACTAGGTAGATCTTGCTGTTGACAGCATCTGACCCACCACGAAAAAGTGTTAAAATAGTTCGCTCTTTTGTTGGATTGTACCATCTTTGTACCAAATGCCTTATAAATTATGGCCTGGTAATAGTATTTGCATTACTGAAGAGAATTGCATTGCACCTAATGAGCGCAGTACGTAATTAAATTTTAGTTAACATTACAATTTGGGCTGGTTATTGGCTAGTTTGGATGTGACCTTAAAAACACGTAACCTGGGAATTGACAACACTAATGTGGCGTCCACAGAGCTATACACATAGAGCGATCGACCCTGTGTTATTAGATAGGGGAGGAGTGTCGCCAGCCAGCCTGCTCGGCGGCCATTTTGAAATGCTCTTTGGCGCGGGCTTTGAACTCCCGTACGTACTTGTATAGTATGTTTCTATCCACAGTTATTGACATTTCCCTGATTTGTGAAGCATTGTATCTTGTTATCTAATTATGCAGGTTTTGTTAAATCAATTAACAAGGCTAAGATAATGTCCATACGGAAAATTATGCAAAGAAATTAAACTTAAACTGGTTTATTATACAAGACAAATATATATAACTGTAATCTGTCTCCCTCTCCCTCCACTTACCTTACATACATACACACATATTAATCTAGTGTGACATTCATACATACATACATATTACTCTAGTGTGATATACATACATATTACTCTAGTGTGACATACATACATACTACTCTAGTGTGACATACATACATACATATTACTATATAGTGTGACATACATACATATTATTCTAGTGTGACATACATACATATTACTCTAGTGTGACATCCATATATACTGTCGTGGTCAATAATAATCATCCACATATGGGTAACTTTAACAATTTACTGTGTAATGTTTTCATGTTCACATATTATTTTATTGTTTTAAGCAGTGTGTAGCTGTTTGTATTAAATTAAACGATGGCACTATACCTATTTATTGGAATGTTTATCAGCTAAGGAACAGAGGGAAGCTGTCAAAATCTTACGTGAGTTACTCCTATATGGATGATTATTTTTGACCACGGCTGTACATACATACACACATATTACTCTAGTGTGACATACATACATTCACACTGAACAATGTGAACATAAAATACTTATCATAATAGAGATTAAGTACGTTGTATATATATATTATAAGAAGGTGACTGTGAGCCAACGATAGTTTTGTTTATCTAACTCATTTCACCTATTAACCTAAATGTATTTATATTTAATCAGCCATTCACTGATATATCGGTTAAAGAAATGCTTATTCATATATTGTGAGTCACTATAATGTAGTTAATATACCATATCATCAATGAAAGACCGAATAAATGAAATAATATCTTACCCTGGCATAAGCTACCAGGGCTGGCGGGTTGAGGGGAAGGGCAACTTATCATGGCCGCCAACCCACTTCCGGTGGTGACACGCCAGGGGGGGGGGGTTGCTCGCTCTATTATGTGTATAGCTCTGTGGTGGCGTCAGAATCTCAACAATCCGCCATCAGTGGTGCCAGGTGCAGGAAAATTTCTCTGTTTTAGGAAGTTTTGAAGTCTACACCGGGAAAGTGTATAAAGACTGTTCAAGAGTAAACAGGGAAATTTCTACCAGACTCGATACCAAAAAGACCGTCAATGTTCAAGAGTAAACGGGAGAATTATTGAGGTTAAAAAGGATATTCTGATGTTAAAGTTGGGGAAATTCGTCAAGCAGACCTGGCAACACTGAATTTCCCTCATTGACACAATGATGCCAAATATGGAGAATTTTCTTTAGACATGGGAAATTAGGCCCAAGGGTACATGGGGAAATTATAAACAAATTGTTCAAAAGTAAATGGGAAAATTTCTACCAGACGAAATATCAAAAAGATGGTAAATATACAATTATCTTCAAGAGTAAACAGGGAATAAAAATATGTAGGTGTCCAAAGCTGAAGACTTTGGAAGGCCGAGCGGAGTTCAGAGTGGTAGGAAACTTCCCTGAAAGTTTGATTATGACATCTGAAATGGTCTATATAGGAGGAGTTAGGTTCGGACATTTTCCAACATCTGGGGCACAAGAACTTGAGGTTGAGCACCAGGCCAAAAAGCTTTCCAAAATCAGGGGCAAGAAAAATGTCTGAAAATCTATATAGAAGACATGCTTCGCTCGCGAAAACGGCCGGCGGCTCCGCTCGGGAAAAGGGAAATTCTGATGATATTGAAGTTGGGAAAATTTCATCAAGCAGTGTTGGCAATACTGAATTTCGTCAAACAAGCTGCAGACATAATGATCTGGCAACACTGGAATTCCCGCCATCATTGCGTATTACTATTGACAACCCAGGAGAAGGTGGTGTGAGCAGATTCACGAGGTAATTTAACCGTAATTATGGCCTCCCCAGTTACATTTAGAGATTTTTTGCACCTCTTTAGTCATTGATTGGGGTAACATAAGGTCTAGGGAATGGCCTGGAGCTTCGTAAATATAAAATGTGAGGTTCATAAATATAAGATGTGAGGTTGGTAAATGATGCGAGTGGGATTATATGGAAGAAAAGTTTGGGTAACGGTGTAGCTTGTTAACTTCCTTCCTGTTTGTTGTCACACCTCTCTATCACCTTTTTCTGGCGCTATATGACCTCGCTGTTGCGGTGCCTAATAGAAGTCTGTCAATCGTAGCATAGTATATTTATGGGACGTATTACAAGAACATTCGTTGTGGTGCATACGATGGTGTGGGACCGGTACGACGGCTCCATAGACAAACAATAGATTAATCGTACCGTTACCACACCATTGTATACACCACGGATGTGCTTGGATACAGTCCAATGTGTTTTCTAGTACTGTCACCATCCACATGACACCCATATAATGGTAAATATTGAAAAAATTACCGTTATTGCGTACGGTTTTTCTACCTTCATTACCTACTTATTTAGACCATTCTAAGACTATTTTCTTCTATGACATTTCCTCCGCAAATGCTCCATTTCCAAGATATATATATTAAAATGGGGCATTTTGAAATTAGCCTGACCTTACCTAGACCACAGCAGACTACCGGGACCTAACCTGGGCAGACTACCGGGTAATGACTGGGGCAAAATACTGGGACCTAGCCGGATCTGGCAACACTGCTACAAGATGGTAATTCTTTCAATAAATACCCATATAACTTTGTACAAAATCGGTGGTGTATACGATGATGTAGTACTGTACGACGGCTATGTTGTTTGTCTGTGGAGCCGTCGTACCGGTACCACACCATCGTAAACACCACGGATGTTATTGAATACAGCCCATGATGGTTTCAGAAGCACATACAGATGATGATGATATTTTTGTATGTAGAATATTATTATTATTTTTTTTTATATACATGTACCTGTTTTGCTAATAGAAGGGTACACTCGTGATACGTAATCCCTGACCACACACACATACCCTGCATTCGAACTCAGCCTCTATAGGTCTACTGGGTGGGGAAATGAGCAATACCAGGCAATTCAAAGCTCTCTGCTCCTCACACTTTGGTCAGAAATTATGTATCATGAGTGTACATGATGCCCATATTACAAAACTGTCTGCCCATGATGGTTTCAGAAGCATATACAGATTATTATTATTTATTTTGGTATTAGTCATGCGTTTGTCCATAATCACTCCCAATAATTCTTTTATGTCAAATATATTTCTTAATACATGTACGTCATTTCCGTATTGGTTATTTCCGTTGCAAATGCATTAAATACAACTACCCTTAATAAAGGTACCGGTACGTCACATAATAATTTAGGGCTGGGCAGGAACCGGTACCAGAACCAGTTCTAGCGATTCTTGATGACTTATCTTAGAATCGGTTCTCACCTCCGAACTAGTTCCAAGGAAATGGTTCCACCAATAGTAGTTGTTGTGTGCCTGTGTGCCTTATATTTAATGCACTAGCTGTTCATCCCTGTCGGCAAATATAGGCTTTAAAACCGCATTAGACAGTAACTATATGACATTGTCAGTTAATATTAGGTACCGGTTCCAGCAGTTTCTTTCGTATTAAGAACCAGAACCGTAGGTTCCTGTATAATAGTATTATTATTATAATAGACCAGAGACACAAAGCTGGGGGAGAATGCAAGCATTCTATCAATCCGAGGACCCCAGCCCCATGAATCCAATCTGATGAAAAGAAGACAGCTTAGAGAAAGAAAGATGAGCAGCTAGCTTAATAAAAACATATTAGCCTTACTCTTGAAGCCAGCCAGTCCTATACCATCAGAGACAGATTCACCAAGGCCATTCCACAGAGACACCGACCTAGGGACAAACAATCGACTGTACTGACAGGTTCTACAGGGCGGCAATTCGTAAGCAAACCTATGGTTAGGTCCCGGTAGTTTGCCGCAGTCCTGATTAGGTCAGGTGAGGTCTACCTAATTTTATTTAATGTGTTGTTGTGTTTTTCAGACGAATCTAGTTCAAATATGGCGAAAATGAGGTGTTTTCGGAGATTAGGTTGGGGGAGGGGGGGTTGATACCTCCCAAAACACTAATTTGCGATGGATGTGAACAATAAATTTGTTAAAAACGCACTATAAAACATTGCATTCTGAAAACCTCGAGTTGAAAACAAATTATGGACAAACGCTTGACTATTACCTTTATTTTATGGTAAATATTAGTACGGGAGTTTTTTTATATACCCGTTTTGCTAATAGAAGAAGGGTACATGCACAATTGAAGCAGTGGTAGTTAGGGGCGTATTCAAGAACGTCCGTGGTGTATACGACGGTGTGGTACTGTACGATGTCTCTGTTGTTTGTCTATGGAGCCATCGTATGCACCACGAACGTTCTTGAATATGTCCCTTAGTGTTCTCTGATTCTCTCCTGGCTTCTAATTGACTTTGATTTTATTGATATAGGCAATAAAGGTGAATTAGGGGCCAGGTGAGAACACTGCTTCAACCACCATGTGTCACCATTAGGTCTCCCTTACACACATCTACCATTTATTACAATACCACAGATGTGTGCTTTCCAACTAAAGGGAAAGATCAAATCATAATGAGAGTTCTATGCTGATTAGGAAAATTATATTACCTACTCCAGGATATTGTCAACATCATTAGTTACCTTTTCAATGATATCGTAGTGATCTTAAGCATTAGTTAGTGTGATACATTATGAGGGGAAGTTTTAATAGTTTATGAAAGCTCTATGCAGATAAGAAAAATTATATTACCTACTCCAGGATATTGTCAACATCATTAGTTACCTTATCAATGATGTATCGTAGTGATCTTAAGCCTGGGTTAGTAGTAGTGTGATACATTACGAGGGACAGTTTAATAGTTTATGTCCTGGACTGGCTACTCACTGCTTAAATTCCAAAGTGTGTATGTTATTGTCTGCTAAACTTAATTCTTTACTTAATATTATGTACCACTTTGCCCATGGGGGCAGGGTTATTTGGGGCACATTTTGGTTAGGTTACTTGCAGTGAAGGAGTTTTGACACTATGCCTCAGATTTATCAATTTTCAACAGTGTTGTTTGGTCATTAAACAAATAAAAACTATGGTATTTCTGAAGAACATTTCTACCTTGACTTTTCCTAAATTTTATTAGTTTCTCATGCATGTTCTTGGGTTTGATTATTTTATTTTTAACAAATTTATTTAGGTACGAATCTTGAACCTGACATGACCCAACCTAACCTACCTCAACCTGGCCTAACCTAATCCCAGATGTTGTTCCACTCCTAATTGGGTTAAGTTGGGTCGGGTTTGGTTCGTTTTTTTAATAGTACGGTACCATTATAGGTATATTTCTGGGTCTGTTTCTTCAGACTAATGTTTGATAATTTTATACAGAATAGGGAAGCAAGAAGACAAGAAAAAGAAGAAACCAAGAGATACTGTAAGCAATCCTCTGTACAGTGAAAGAGGAGGGAATATGGCTGACAAGGGAAAGCGTAGTCTTGATGACTCAGACTCAGACTCTGGCCCAGAAGATGTGAGTATCGTAACCTAAAAGTTTATACTGTATATATGATTCTCAGGTATTTTCAGTTCCTGCTATTTGTGTTCATGAAGAAAGTAAACCAGGTATGTACTGTAGTGATATTTTGTTAAGAGTTGCTTAAGTATGGGGATATTCATCCACCTTGACACTATTAGTTAGTGCTGCACTCAGTGGTTGTGTTGGGAGGCTGATGCCAAGTTGCCAACTGGCAAAAAAGTTAACTTACCATTCATAATGATTTTTACCAGGATACTGGAAGATATGCAAGATCTGAGAGAGAGAAAGAAAGGAATATAGGCAGTTCCAGATCACTTTGGCACTGACATCTCTCATCAGAGCTGCTTACCTCTTATCCCTTTGAATTTCACCCTGTGTATACAGTATGTGTAAGGAAAAGTATAGTATAATGTGGGTTTACGCTTAATTTATATATTCAATCTTTATTTATTTATTTCAGAGGAATGTAGAACAGCCAGCAAAATCCAGTGGAGGTGGTGCAAAGCGATTCAAGACCAGCGACGGGGAAGTTTACTTTGAACTGGAAAAACTAAAAAGAGTGACAGTCAGGGAGTTTAGAAACAAGATTTATGTTGATATCAGGGAATTTTATGAAAAGGATGGAAAGATGCTCCCTGGTAAAAAAGGTAAGGCATTTCTGTATGATTGGAGATATTTTCCACAAATTGAAGCTACTAGCTTGTATCAACTTTAATTAATGTTATCTATATCAGGAACCTTCCACTTGCATATGGGATGACTTTTAATGTTATCAAATATACAGCAGTGTATCTGATAAATCTAGATATAATTCCTGGGTAAAAGGAAAAAAATAAATGGTCTTATTTACTTCTATTAAAAGAAAAGATATATGAGATCTTATGCACTGACAATTTCAATAACTTTTTGGTGATCATAAATTGATGTATTACTTAACCTCGCAAGCTGTATGGGTGGGTGCCTGGAACATCGAGCTCAGCCTTTCAGAGGATGAATGTGACTCCCTTTGTTGTCTGGATATCTGATGAGGTTACAGATTGGCAAAGCGGTCCTCGCTGAATTACACACCTGCCTGGTAGTGTTGATAAATAGTGGGGGGGCTGCACCAACTACTTGTCTGTCTTCAGTACTGGTGTGCACCTCGGTAGGGTTGCTGTGGCAGTCTTTGACTTCGGTCACTCATCTTGATTAGCGTATTCTGTGAGTGAAGGTGAAGCACACTCTGACCTTATCTTTCATGGAACAGTGTATGCTCCTATTGAGACTGGCAGTCCTGGAGTCAAGCTAGACTCAATAGAACAATGCTCCCATCATATTTTGTAGACCTATTCCAACCTTATATAGCATTCATATCCCCATTCACAAACATTGTCAGTTTCTCGACCACATCATTCAATGTTCCCCAGAAATACTCCCGTTCCCTTATACACTTCTATCATAACATGATGAGATGAATGCAGTCGCTCACTCTTGCAAACTGTTACTTTACATACATGCTCCTTAAACTTCCACACAAAAAATCATTTCAACAACAGACCCACTCCTGCCTTACATATCTCATGCTCTCCCACACCCATTCTAACACTTCACACCAAACAATTAATTTCCTTTTTTCTTTGCTTCACAATACTGTACACTTAACACATAAAAGCTTCCTTTCTTGAAGCACTATGACCCCTTCTTAGAATCATTCACACCTTTTACAATCCACAAAGCCGTAATTGCCTATCTAAATTTGCAGGATCTCGAAAGGTAACGGGTTCAGCTCTGGAGCTTGGCCAACCTTTGGTAGTTGGTATAATAAAACAGGTTCCCCTCCTCCCACACCTTATATTATGGGTTTTGAGGCTCCTGCATCATCATAAGAATGGTGCTGGATTGGGTCACTACTTACCTATGCTTACATACATTTAAAAAAAAAAAAAAAAAAAAAATATTTCTTAACATTCTTCTTTTATATCAAGCAGTCCTACTATTCACATTGTTTCTTTCCAAAACAGTATGCTTTTGTAGTTATTGCTATAATTCTTTTATTCATTACTATCATTTACTGTTTCAGGGATAGCGTTAAGTACCTCAATGTGGATCAAATTGAAGAACTTGATCGATGATGTCGATGAAGAGATTCAAAAGGTGGCTTAAGCAGCAGGGTCATCTTTTAGTGGAGGGAGTAGTACAACAGTGATATGGTATCATTAAATGATCCTGGTCTGGGTTCATTTACCATAATGGCTGAGAAATGAGGTGAGGGAGTTGATACATTTCCAAAGCCAAAAAAATATGGACAATGTATCAACAACAGTAATTTAATGTTAATTCTAGGTCCTAACTGTAAGGTACCTGCAGCTACAGTTGTCACGTAATTACAACCATCATTAAACCTATCATTTTCTCTGTTAAAGTACTTTTTAAGACCCAAATCTCACAAGTAATATAATTGTCCTGGGTCACTTGAAATTTAGCATGTTGTTCATCATTTTTGTACAACTTACTAATTATTAGTTCCATATGTACAATAGGGAATATATGAAGTTTGTTGTCCTTTCGATATGTAATATCGTTATAAAATAAATACCGTACTCATTCAATGCTGTTATTTACTCCAGCTACCACTTGCTGTATATATATATATATATATATATATATCTATTTTCATCATATGATGATGCAATGGATGCATGAGCTCATTCTGCTGTTCCTTCTGGTGCCCCTCAGACCCCTTTCCATCTGTGTTTCCGATTATTTCTCATCTTTATATTCCTTTTGAACTCTTAAGATAAACTTTCTTGAGTTAAACTGTATGTTTCCCTTGGGGATAAGTGGAATACTGTTTTGACCTATTTACCTCCATATTGTTCATGTTAAAACAACCTTTTGATTGTTTCTCACTCCTTTATTGACACTACTCTTTTGCTGCCTCTGACTGTACTTAACTATTCTTATCTGTTTTGCGTTATTGTCCATTACTGATCGATTCAGCATGCATAAATTGTGGAAGTTTTCAATTCCCTGTTTAATATTTTTTCTTCAGTATACGGTACCAGTCTGCTGAAATTTATTTTTCCTCGTGTGTATACCCATAGACTACCGTATAGTTTACTCAGATGATCTCTTATTGTGATTATTTTGTCATGGTTTTAGTAGCTTGGGCCTTGTGTAGCATGACTGACTGAACTTGTAACTGTTTAGAGGTTTAGAGTGATCCCTGCTATACTAGTTAGTAACTGGATAATAAAATATATACATTGTTAATATTTTTCATTAGAATAAATTGCAGACAACTATCATAGCTGATGTTACTGCAGTAGAGTAGTGGAAGGCTTTGATGAACATGAAAGTTTTTTTTATTGAAATGTAGAATATGTGTACAATGATTTTGCTAACATTCTTTATTTTGCATGCAAAAAGTCATATGTACATAACAGCCTTGTGCGTTGATTCTAAGGTCACTTGCAAATAATAGCAACATGCTGTCTAGCAGTTAGTTTGGACACCAGTATGTATTCACTTGCTCTCCTGACTAGTGCAGTTTTAAAGCATGGCAGGTTGTTGCATTTTGCAAATCAAGCACCTTTACTCCTATTGTATGATTGATTTTCTAATACCTAACTAGTGTTGGCTTGTGCATTGTTTCAAGCTGGAGATTGCTTTAGTGGATCTGCAGACTACATCAAGCTTTCTGACAAAATCCTCTTATCCATAATACTTTTGCTGAACTCTTTAACATCTAATGATATGGTACTCTCGCTGAAGTTGCTATCTAAGAGAGCCAGAGTTTTAGCCTACTCCAATTTGTGCTGACAAGAGAGCCATCTAATTGTAGTAAGTGTTATTTATTTGAACTTGACAGAGGAAAGCAAAAGTTAACTTGTATCCTAGTAAAAGTCAGAGCACTTACATCTTATTTTGAAGCAAAGGAATGAGAATTGAGAAGAGACAAAAAATGCAGTAGTCAGCAGCTTACCCTTTAGATGTCACTTTACACATTGCAGCACAGAGTAATGCTCAATCCAAAATATCTTCAGAAACTTTTGCTGAGAAATATGCAGTGAATAAAAGAATATAGGAATTGGTATGAAGGGAAAACTTAACACTGATCTTCCTCCACAGCATACACAGGTTTACTTAGGATATATAGATATCTAAAAACTATAATTTTCATCTACAAAAACTTGTACAAAGAAGGCTATTGACCAAGTGACTTGGTGTGTATTGAGCAAGGGAATAAATTAATTTATAGCTGTAACTACTATTATACAGTTGCAAGACCAAAAAGTTTAGCTCAATCAAGATGGATGAAGTAAGCATACACTATCCTTGTGCAATGATAATTGTGTGTGTGTTTTTTATTTTTTACTTTGCTTAACGCTCGAGCACGGCCTGGTCTTGTTTAAACTGCGCGCGTGGTTGTGGCAGGACACACCTCTCGTATGGCGTGCTAGTTTGAATTGGGGAAAGTGGCTGAGACGGGCAGCCAGACTGTTCAGACAGTGTGTGTTTCATCATATTTCATATGTTACCAGTGTAGAGAACGCCAATGTGGTGTCCAAATTTGAACTAAATCTGCACAACAGTTGACTTTTAACAAGGATTTTTCCAAAATTAGATCGCCAAAGTGGCGTCCATGCTCATACGCAAAGTGTTTTTGTTTGTTTTTTCCTAAAACGCAGCATATGCATTAGCCTTGAGTGACAGTGTTAAGCAGAGTCTGAAGGATGTGTTTGTTAGTATTATATATAACCCCTTAAATACAGCATACTCGACAAAACATAGATTAAGTAGGAGGTGGACATCATAAATCAATTATAGATATTGATCTCTACATATGCATTATAGCTGGTATTGCCCAAGCTACTCTGAAAATTTTAATAAAATACCAATATTGTGTGGTTGTTGTTAGCAAAATGTATTAGCAACACATGATTTGGTGACAGTGAATTTATGGTTTTGTAATTGTGTATGCAACACATTTCAAACCAGTGAAAATTATGTTTACTATAATAGCCAACTAGTTCCAAACCCTATATTCAAAAGCGTTTACAAAATATATGTAGAAAACTAATATTTTGAAAAGGTCAGTGCTGACAAACACTTCATCCATCTTATTTGGGCCAAAAGTTAAGGACTCCTCTGCACTTCATGTACTGCACCAATATTTAACAGCTAACATGTGGTAGAGTTTCAACAGTCTGCACAGAACACAGAGACTTAATAGGGTTAGTCGTCAGTATCTTATATTTTAATGGGGTAGATGTAGGCATTGAATTGCAAGCTACTAATTACTCCAAAGTGTGTCAAGAAACAGAATCCCAAAGATAACACAAAGGTTGGTCAGCTGTTTTGTGGCACAGTCGGATGGTATTAGTTGCCTCCAGTTTACCGATAATCTTCTTAACCCCTATATGAGATCGACAGGAGATAATGGGAAGGGACAAAGTGACCCATGTTCATTATTTTCAGGGAAATATTTGGTTAAAAAAAAAGTTTCTATGCCTCAATGTCTGCATAATAAAAAGTACAATATGAGAAGGTCTCTAGTCAGTCACTTTCAAGATACAAATACTGGTATCCTTTCTTTTCTTGTTGCTCCTTTAGAGCTTGTCATCCCTCTTCATTACCACCGTGTTGCGCGGCATATTTATCCTACTTGTTGAGCTGACATTACTGTTTTATTGGCAGTACTGTACTGTAAATCATCTTTATAAGGAGGTGCTTTTATTGACCACGTTTTGTCACTGCTAGGGTAAGGGGGTCATATGTTTTGGTCATTTTGGAGTCTACATAGCCCTCTGAACCATGCAAGAAAACATATCCCTTACTTGTATATGGAAAAGGTCTGTTTCCAGGCATAGTTTGGCGGAATCTTTAGCCCTCCAAATCACCCGAAACAGATGATCCTTTTTAAACAGTACTGAAACGTTGTCAGTAAGTCTCCTCCTCACATGGTATTTATGTTATGTCTTTTGCATTCCAACCTGGAGTCAAATGCGCTGTAGATAATTATACTATATTGCCTTTCTTTTTAATCATGGCAAAAAGTACCAATTCCCTTACAATTCAGTGATCATAAGTAGCAAATAAGTACCGAGTTGTGTAAATTTCTGATGTAATTTGTCTAGGCTTATATTACATTTCCTGAAAAAAACAAAACATTAAATGAGGGAGCCAGTACAATATTGCCTGATTAAAAAAAAAAGAAGAGTATACATAAAGAAACATTCCAATAATTGTTGTGTATATACTACGATTTTGTCAGGGAATTTGAGACTACTGATTTTTCCTCACTCCTTCCAAAAATAGAATACCAATAGGCCTACTGTACAGTGCATAGGCATTCTGTATACTGTTGAAGTTTGGAGGAATCAGTAGCCACCAACAGCATGCTGACAAGATCTTACCTTCTTTCAGTATGCCCATATACCACAGCCATTACACTGTTATTGTCAGTTAAATAAAACCCATGATCACGACACAGTTCAGACAACAAAATTACCATACTTATCAGTCTGGTGCTTAATTATACTGTAATAATAATAATAGTCAATGAATTAGTACCAATTTTTTGTGACTGTGAAGATCAAATACAAGAGAGGTCATGCAAATCAATGATGATGATCAGTGCGATGGCTCCACAGACGCTACACGGGGCCATTGTACCAGTCATCATCATCACCTAAACCATGCATAACCTTTCCTATTGCATAGGGCAGACTTCTACTTCTTACCAGATTAGCAATATCTGTGTCCCTTACCCTGATCTCCCAGAACTTGGGTACTCATAATTACAATAAGTAGGTTGGTTTGAAATTAAAGGGAGTAGGATACGGGAGTCTGCTGCTTCCTTCAAACAGCATCACAAAACAAATATCTTCCGGTAGCCTGAGAAAATTTGCTTCTTAGCCCTGTTTGGAGGAATCAGAAACTCTGAAGTAACCAACAATACCTTACCCCATGAATGCCCAGCAAGTATTCTCCCATTCAGGGTTGTGTACCGTTTAGATTCTTGTTTGACTAAACTTAAATTTTATCCTTAGTTTGCATTTATCCAAAAGTCTTTAGTTCACGAGGGTTATGTGGCAGAAAAGTGTAGGATACTGATTCCTCCAAGCTATAATGTGAAACCGATTTCTTCAGTATAGGTGCTGTTTTGTGACATGGTTTGGTGGAATCAGTGGCCTCCAGTTCAATTACAATATCATAGACTCCTACAGCACTTTAGAACAGAAATATTTCTAAGAATTATTCAGTACATTGTATGACCTGTCTTTATGCTGTACTCATAAACATTTTGGTTATAAACTCATACAGTATTGTACAGTATTTATATTAGGGCAACATTAGAGAATCAACCAATGTATAAGCTACTTCTGATACACTAATGTATTTTTTGTCCCATACCACCTCAGTACCTGGACTTTCAGTCCTAAAACAATCCCTTTCCTCACTTCTAGGGTCTTTCCTTTCCTTCTTTTTCCTTCGTGCTTATTGTCCCTTCTCTTTTTCACCTTCTCATGTGTGACTACAAGGGTTTTCTGGCCTAGCATTAACATTTATTTTTGCTTTACATCAACATCACAGAAATTTACACAGCATTCTGTTCTTATTTCACCTGGTAATGTAAATTGTAAGCCACAGCCTATCTACTGTACTTGTTTTCTCTTTCCTGAAATAATTGCTATTCTTGTCAGCAATTACTTTCTGTTGCCTTTAACATATATTTTATACTTTTGTATTTATACAAATTTTTAAAACCGAAATTGATTTAATCACATTGCACAAGGGTAGTCAACCTGCATCTTATTGTTATTTGTACTTGAGTACAGCATAAGGTAATTAATTTTAGATAATTAAAATGTTTGCATAGTGAAAATTCAACATGACTAATAATAAATAACACTGTACTGTATATGCAATGACAGGTTTGATAAATGAGAACATGATTTTGTTACAAGTTACCACACCACAGAGCACAGGTAGTAAGTAATAGGAGCTAAAGACCCTGGAGAACAAGAGACTGGTCGTATCCCCTTTTTTTATGCTTATGATGCACATTCCACTATTACTGATAAGATAGCCCACTAGGTGTCAGCATGCCAAGGCAAATTATAATTACTACCAATAAACAAGATAGTTATGGTAACATTACTCTTTAACATTAGCGGAGTGTGGAATGTACAGTCGTGAGCCATAATAAGTACCCATATCTACTTTGAATTGCCTGACAAAGTATTCAACGAGATCAGCAAGTTTGAGACTGGATTTTTGTAATCAATTCACTGGTAGTTTATCAGATGCTTCAAAACTTCAACAACAAGATCTGGATACAAATTAAATCTCATGTCTGTTCTTATATAAGCCCAAAATAGTGATAAAAGACTTATCTGTTTCTTTAAGGGGGTTGTACAGTGATGGTATATGTGGAGCAAATTATTTCTTCCAAACTATTCCAAGCAACAGGCCACAATTATGTTTATCAATCAGGTCCTGTTTATAGGAATACTTTGGAATAATTATCAAGCCACTGTGATATACCGTTCTCCAGTAGAAGCCTCACTTACGGGGAGAACCACTTTTTGGTAAATTGGAAAGCTACTGGTTATTCCAAACTATGCCATGGTATTGTTTGGAGGAACCAGTAATTTGAATTTACCAAAGAGAGGTTTTCCCTTTAAGGGGATGGTACAGTGTTGGTAAATCTAGAGCAACTGATTCCTCCATACTATTCCAAGCAGCAGATTACAATTTTTTTTGTCAATCTGGTCCTGTTTTCTGTCATACTTTAGAGGAATCAAGGCGCTATAATGTAGCAAAAGTATACTATCCCCTTAATTGAATGTTATATCAACTTTGGTCGGTATAAAAGTAAGCACCATTGAGCGAACTGGGAGCCTAACCCCCAAGCTTAAAATTTATTTGTTCAACTGTACAGTAGCTTTGCGCAGTGGCAGTATCATAACCAATGAGGTCGAGGTATTTGCTGCTGCACAAAGTCTGTCCGGTATTGGGAAGAGCAAAAACCTTGGTGACCTACCCCGCCTCCGCGCGGTGGCCTCAGTGGTACACCTCCCTTTTTTATCTTTATTTTATCCAAATAGGAGGTGGAGCCAAAGGGTAAGGCGGTGTGGGGGTTAGACCTAGCTTCCCCCACATATAGGTTTTAACGTTTTTATTGTCTTTTAGCATATTTGAAGGTTTTAATTTCTTTTATTGCCTGTATGTGGGTCCAGCATGTTTTTATTCTTGGAATTTTTTTTAATTTATGACCTTATTTTTTAGCTTGACAATGCCGACGGCCCGTGTCCCTCAAGGGAATGAGCACTGCATTGGCCTTGTCAGCCATCAGTGGCCCCCCAATGGGGGAGTGGTCAGCTATGGCTACTGGCGGGGGGGAGTCTCTGGGCTGCCCTGCAGAGGGATTGGGGAAGGAGGAGTGTATGAGAGTAGTAACTGTGAATGTGAATGGGATGATGGATACGACCAAGAGACGAGAGATTGTAGAATGTTTCAAGAAAGGAAGAATGGATGTGATGGGAGTGACGGAGACACATGTGAAAGGATGTAGAGTGTAAGGAGGGAAGGGAGAGTGGACTGTTGGAGGGAGGAGTAGTATGGACGGGTATGAATGAGAAGATGGAAGGAAGGGTATGCGCTGTTGGTGTCTCCGTGGGTGTGGAATGGAGTGGATGGACATGGGTGGAATGGGTCGAGGATTGTATGGATGACTGGAAAGATTGGGATGGTGTAGTATGCGTGGGTGTGTGCTTATGCACCAGTAGAAGAAAAATGTAAGACGGGGAGAGAGAGGATGAGGGTGTTTTGGGAGGAATTGAATGCGTGTCTTAAGAAAGATTGATAATGGAAGGAGAGTGGTGATGATGGGAGACATGAATGGAAAGGTGGGAGGTGAGGAAGTGGGAAGTATTGTGGGTAAATGGGGAGTAAAAGGAATAAATGGGAATGGTGAGTATCTGGTGGATGTCTCTGCTGAGAGGGGGTTGTTCTTGGCAAACACCTTCTTTCAGCACAAGATGATCCACAGGTATACATGGAGGAGAAGGGATGAGAGAGGAGAGCAGAAGAGTTTGGTTGATTATGTGGCCGTGGATGAAAGGTTGAGGAAGGCTGTGTTCGATGCGAAAGTGGTGAGAGGAATGATCCAATGCTCCGACCATTTTGCGGTGTTGGTAAGGATGAAGGTTAGGGTTAAGTGGGAATATGGTAGGAGGAATGAGGGGTGAGGAACAGGAGAGAGGTGGCTAGTGGGAAATTAGATGAAGCAGAATATAGGGAGGAATATAAGAGGAGGGTGAGTGAGGTGCTTGGGGGATGCAAGGATGGGGATAGGGGAGACAGTGGGAGTGAATGATGTGTATGAAACATTCAAAACTTTAGTATGTAGGACAGTAGCAGAAGTGGTGGGGTACAAAGGACAAAAGAGGGGGAAGAAAGGGAGTGCATGGTGGTCTGAAGAAGTGAAAGATGCAGTAGAGAATAAGAGGAAGGCTTTTAGGAGAACCCTGCAGAGAAATGTGCCAGAGGAGGTGAAAGAGAGATGGAAGAGGGAATACAATGAGTGTAAGAGGAAAGTGAAGAGGACGGTGAGTGAGAGCAAAAGGAGAGTGGATGAGGAGTTTGGTAGGAAACTGAGTGAGAAGCTTAGAGAAAACAAGAAATTATTCTGGATGGAGGTTAAAAGAGAAAGAGAAGAAGGAAAGTCTGGTAGCGTAAGAATGAAGAGAGAGGATGGAGTTACTGTGAGTGGAAGTGAGGAAGTGGAAGAGGCATTTTGATGGTTTGACGAATGGGGGGACGGGAGGGGAGGTGGTGGTGACATGTATGGGGATGGAGGCAGGTGGTAGACGACAGGATGTACAGGGAGAACTAGGGAGGGAAGAGGTTAGGAAAGCAATAGGAAAGTTGAAGATGGGAAAGGCACCGGGGGTGGATGGGATAACTGCAGAGATGCTGAGGTGTGTGGGGGGGGGGAGGAAGTGGTGGAGTGGATGCTGCTTATATGCACATTGGCTTGGAGGCAGGGAGAGGTGCCAGAGGACTGGAGGAGAGCCATAATTGTGCCTCTGTACAAGGGTAAGGGAAGTAGGGATGAGTGTGGTAGCTATAGGGGAATAAGCCTTCTTAGTGTACCGGGGAAGGTATATGGGAAGGTCCTTACTGAGATACTGATAGAAGTAACTGGGAATAAAGTCAGTGAGGAGCAGGGAGGGTTCAGAAAGGGTAGAGGATGTGTGGACCAGATCTTTGGGAAGGGTAGGAAGTTGTATGCTGCCTTCATAGATTTGGAGAAAGCATACGATAGGGTTGATAGGAGAGCTATAACAGATGTATTGAGGATTTACGGTGTTGGTGGGCGCTTGCTGGAGGGGATTGAGGCTTTCTATAGAGAGGCAAAAGCTTGTGTGAGGGTCGAGGGTGATTTGAGTGAGAACTTTGATATCAGTGTAGGGTTGAGGCAGGGGTGTGTCATGTTACCATGGTTGTTCAATATCTTTATGGATGGTTGCATGAGAGAGATGAAGGCAAAGGTGGAGGGCCTGGATGCGAAACTGAGGTTGAATGGAGTAGATTGGTCCTTGGTTGCAAGCTTATTTGCGGATGACACTGTGTTGCTGGCCGAGAGTGAAAGGGAGTTACAGAGGGTGGTGGATGAGTTTCAGTCTGTATGTAAGCGAAGAAAACTGAAGGTGAATGTTAATAAGAGTAAGGTGATGGTATTTGAGTGGACCAAAACAGAAGTAATTAACTTTGCTACACCCTATAGAGTGGCTGTGCCAACTAGGACGGAATGTGAGATAACTTTAGGGGGTGAGAGGATGGAGGAGGTGAGGGAATTCAAGTATCTGGGAACAGTTTTGTGTAAACTTGGAAGTATGGAAGGAGAGAGCAGTGAGGGGCAGGCAGGTCATAGGATCACTGGGGAGGATAATGAAGGATAGAAGTGTAATTATGGAAGTGAAAAAGGGACTGATAAATAGTATAATTCTTCCAACACTGACATATGCGTCGGAGACACGGACATGGAGTAGGGCTCATCAGTCTAGAATAGGTGCTGTGGAAATGAGTTATCTGAGAGAAGCATGTGGGCTTACTAGGTGGGATGGAGAAAGTTATGAGAGTGTATGAGAGGTGTGGTATGAGTGAGAAGACAATTGGTATTGAGTGTGGAGTGGTTGAGAGAGTGAAGCGTTATACATTGAGGTGTTTTGGACATGTGGAAAGAATGCAAGGTGTGGAGTTTGTAAAGAAGGTGCACGATAGTGAAGTTGTGGGGCCTGGTGTGAGAGGCAGACCACCGGTTAGATGGCAGAACAGAGTGGAAGATGTGAGAGAGAGAAGTGTGAGGGGGGGAGGGGGGATGGAGCAAGTGAGGAGGGAGTGCTGGAACAGGGAAAACTTGAGACTCCTCTGCCGTGGCCACCCCCTTGGCGGGAGTTACCGGAGGGAACGAGGCGTCGGAGCTATATAGATAGATAGATATAACTGTACTATGGTACGCAGCCAGTCCCACATTATGACTGAATTCCCTGTCTGTGGTTCGTACAACAAAACATAGAAGTTCGTCATCTATCCTTTGGTGTTAAGTCATTCGAACCACAGGTGATTCAAATAATTTGTGGCTGACTGAGGGAACAAACTTTTGTGCACCATTGGACGACAAGCTTGGGTTGAAATTCAGGTAGGTCTTCAGAACTGTCAATGGTGTTTATTTTTCAACAATCTGATACTTTTATGTATTGTACACCTGCTGAGGAAAGTGGAGAACCTGGTGCCTCATTTCTGGTTGGCAGCCCATTTCATCCAACCTAATAAAATTGGATTGAGGAGAGAAACTCTTGACGGTAAATTAGAGGGCTACTGAATCCTCCAAACTATGTCACGAAACAGACCCCCTACTAGTAGCATTGAGGTGACTTGTTTCCTGGAAATAGTTTGGCATTCACCAAAAAATTGTTCTCCCCTTTATTCACAACGAGTTGTTTGTCCCAGTGTTTGTGCGTGTTGGTGGGAGGTATATATTATGGTGCACAAAAGTTCATTCCCTCAGCCAGCCACAATATGATTGAATTGCCTGTGGTGCGGACGACAAAACACATTTCACCATCTAACTCCTGTTGCTTAGTTGTTAAAACCACACATACTCCAGTTATATCGTGGCCTGCAGAGGGAACGAACATTGTTGCACCATATAGTACCTGCCATCCATTATGAGTGATCACAAGGGCTGTCCATCCTCCACTGCAAGTGTAACGAGGAATGTGAACCGAGGTGTAAGTACAAACTGCCGTGGGACAAATTTAATGGTGGGATGGAAACGAGGGATCAGAGAAGATTGGTCTTACTTTGTTCAACAGCAGCAAGGGGGATAATTATAGGGTACAGCATGCAAGCTATACCCGGGCTTCATAAACTCTCAATTTCCAACAATAGACGAGGAAATGTGACCACGTTGACAGGTGAATAACACCTCAGGATAAGCACCTCTAATACCCGCATCAATGTCATCACTAATCAGTGGAAAAATAATGTCATCTTAGGTATAACCTTAGTCAGTACTCATATATTCATACAATTTGTAATTACTATAGCTGTCAGTGTTTCTCCTATAAAAAAATATGTAGAACATGTCCCTAACATCAGTGAGGCTTACATTTTTCACTTGGACCAAACTTCTTCAACATCTCTTCCATTATGATGTCATCATAGACTTTAGAATTCTTGGCAACAAAGGGTTCTCTCCAGGCAGCAACCTTGCCCTTGTTCTTGGTCCTCCTCTTAATACCCGGAGAGTGGACGAGGAAAGCTCTGTCTAGAATGACCAGATTGTAGTCTCGTAGGCACAGCTCATGCATCTGGTGGCAAAACAAAATGATATTGGCATTTCAGGACTTACTCTTTATATAAACCAGGGGTGATGAATTGAGTTTTTTCAGAACATGATTAGCGAATGTTGTGATGTCGAACCCATCCCTCTTCAAAGATTAAAAGCTCCTGAAATAATTAACTTTCCACAACTATAAGCCAAAATATAATCTACAAGCATTAAGATTAATTTGTATGTTTTTTTTTCCACTAACCTCTGGATTTTTCTTCCCCTCCAAATAATAGTACAAACAATATACTCAAGAGGAGAAAATAAGGAAGGAATAATAAGCACATCATATTTCTGGGTCACCGGATTAGTGCATTGGTTCCACACTTGCCTCGAATCCACGTGGTTTCAAATTCAAGTAGAGGTTAATCCTTGCTTAATTAATTAAATCCCAGTATGACTCTACACAGCTGATTGAGTTGTATTGTGGCTGGTTGAGGGAATGAAGTTGTATTCACCACAGTATACTCGGATACTGGATAGAGTCGAAGCCCGAGATCTGAAGCAGACTGTTTCTGGACGACAGCCCATCCAAAGCCTCCATTGGTTCGAAATATGTGTAGCCTCGTGATGGTTTGAGTGAGCTGTCGTCCAAAAACCGCCTGCTTCGACTCAGGTGGGTTAGAGACTATGGTGTACAGTCACGAGCATAAGTTTCTTTACCCCCCTGGCGAGAGTTAGGTCGAAGTCGTCGTTGGATATGGACTGGACGAACAAAAATGAACCAGTTCATAATGTTGGGATGATGCTTCATGTCACTAGAGGTGTTCACTTGAATATGCTCGTGACTGTACAATACCTCCCCATCATGAATCGCTGACTATAAGCTTCAACCACAAGTCTTTAGTTTTGCCGTCTACTCTACTCCTTGGCCTCAGTCACAGCCGTATAGTAGAGTCAGACCTGGAGTATCAACAAACGCCCTGTTGACCCATTTTAATCTTCGTCCTCCTACACAGATACCGTCAACACCAGATATTTCTGTTTCCATAGGCCAGACCAAGGCACTGACCTCCACCACCTTGTCAGAACTATCGCTACTTTCAGGGCCAATTCCACAGTGGTTTGTCTTGGTTTGTAAGCACCCTAACAAAAGAAACTGAACTGTGTAAATGACTCATGAGTTAATTATTTGATGAATTTGGTGACTCCACTATAAAACTATCGTAATAATGGAACTACCCGACAGATTTTGTGGATAAGGATACTGAGTTTGTTGGATATAATTAAGACTGACAAGTGTGGTTGGGGAGGATCATAACAAACCAAAGTCACTGTGGAATCGGCTCTATGTCTACGATGCCAAGGTAAGTAAGTGAAGTTATCCAATACCTTAGTGTTCCCCAATAACAACAACACTTGGTAATAAATAATCTTTGGTATTATTCCTAATTACAACAACGTACAGTCACGAGCACTAATAAGTATACAGTTTTGGTTGAAGCTCTGATCAGTCCAATTCACCAACGAAATAATTCCAATGGAGATCTTATTGTGCATTTATTTACTGTCTCTAGGTATTCCAAGCACACCTGAATACTTATTAGAGCTCATGACTGTACATTTGAAAATAATAATTATAATAATAATCGTAACAACAACACTTGCAATTAATCCTTGTAAATAATAATAATAATAATAATAACAATAATAATAATCTTAACAATCGTATTAATTCTGGAAAAAAATAAAAATAATCATCCTAACAACAACAACAACAACAACAACAATACTTGGCGCCATTTCCTATCATTACTTACTTGCGTCATTTTGTCCTGTAGTCCTTCCCATGACAGCCTCTCGTCGTACATAGGTTCCTCCTTGGTACAAATGTAAATAGGTTCCCAACGGTGGTACGGGAACTCACGCTTCACCACCGAGAAAACCTGTGGAAGGCAGTGGCTTGATTATTGTTATTATTATTATTATTATTAATATTTTTGTTATTATTACTATTATTATTATTATTATTATAGTTGTTGTTGTTATTGTTGTTGTTATAATCTCCATTCCTCAAAAAAGAGAGGATATTGATAGTGACCCCCATAATTGTCACTCCCCCCCCCTCCCCCCCCATGGGTACGTCTCTGAGAGCTGTGTGTGAAGTGGTACGTAAATTTTACAAACCGGCCAACTCTTGTTCAAACAGAAAAGAACATTATGAAAATTGACTAATGAAGGATAATCGTATGGAATGTGTCATTATTAATCTGCTTGTGTCGTACGATGTTCGAAATTTTATAGCTTGCACACTTAAGAAATTATATTAAGTGTTATATAATTGTACGAGTTGACAAGCACAGACAAAGTTAACAAGGACAGACAGAGTTCATTTCATTACCTGTAAGGATCCCGGAGTACCTAACCGGTGTACCCACTCAGTGATGGCTGGGAATCTCTGGCAATGAGCACACACATGGCGGTGAAAGTAGACGGCATCATGACGCATGTACTGATGGATAAGCTCCTCCTTGGTAACAGGTACACTCGTTGCCACCTCGAAGACCGGTACCACAAATATTCGTGGCCAGGCTACAGCCAGTCGCCACGTGTCCTGCTGCACCAAGGATAGAAACTGTTCCGCCAGTCCCTGGGACGGGTAAAGTTCGACGTCGGAGGGCAGGACAAACCAGGTGGGTGATGCTGACCTCGCTACGTTACGTGCCACGTTAACTGGGTAAGGGATACCCTCTGTTACCCTGTACCCACGTACTGCTGCAGTTGTGTCCTCATCACAGTCACTTACCTCCTCCACAACCATACGCCAGTCTGCCCCGGGAGGCGCGTCCTTAGGCCAGAATAAGTGCCACGTTACTTGTTCACGGACCGCCGGGGGGCCACACGCACGGAGCTGGGCGATCCTCGCAGCAGCCAGACAGAAATCTGAACTTGGGACGAATACAGCTACTGAGATGGGACCTGACCAACGGGAAGCCAGTTCACCAACATGATGGATCATCTCCGGTGTGGCGTGGGTACTGTATGTGACTGACTCGTTGACGTTGAAGATACGTGAAGAAGGTATCCAACTATAAAGCACTCTGTAGGGCCCATTCATCCCCAATTGAGGTGAACCCTGGATCTCTGGTCGCTGGGTCGTGGGTACCAGAGACAGATAGATACACACCATCCGAGCAGCATATCTGTCCTGGTGGAGTTGGTCGTTGGAGAAGTCCCCGTTTGGTTCCTGCTGGGGGGGACAGGCCAGAAGGGCGCAGGGGGCCGCCAGCAAGAGCCAGGCCCCTATGACGAGCGCCGCCCCCACACACACCCACTGCTGCCACCGCCGCCAGGTTCGCGTCCACACCATACCGACACATCCACCTCGCTCACCACTCACCACCACCTGTACCAACACAACATACGTCAATCAGGCTACAATGTCATCATATAGGAGGTTGCAAATCCTTTCAAACTGCACCACAAAGCAGATCGTACATACGGTGGTAATTGGTTTCTTGGCAGAGTTTGGAGGAATCAGTAACCTCGAATTCGCCGAGAATACAGAATATTAACTTATATGTTTAAACATTGTATGGATTCAACGGTTCTGTGTTAAGGGGATAGTATACTTTTGATAGACTGGAGCGCCTTGATTCCTCCAAAGTATGCCAGGAAACAGACCCACATGTAGAAAAATAATGGTATCCTGTTGCCCAGCATAGTTTGGAGGAATCATTTGCTCCAGATTTACCACCTAAAACAATGCTCTATATACCCACTTAAGTAATCTACTTTATTACTTTTCGACCCTAAATAATCTTAATTAAAAGTTCAAAATTCAGTCGTCAAAATTGCGTTGGCACTGTTGGTTGGAATTGTGTTGTGCATTCCTCCCTACAAGGAAGTGGTTTTATCGTAACATATAAATGTCGTCATCCATTATTCAAATATTAATGACATATGCATGAAGCTCCAACTGTGGTATAAAGGTTATAAATTAATATGATTAAATTATCACATAAATATAAACGGTCTGGGCAGATTAATATATGGATCCCAAGAGGCTGCATGGACTGAATCACCAGGTACAGTTGCCATCAGATGACTCGAGGCCACCTCATCCACGAACATGCTGGTGTTGTGTCTGGTATCAGTGAAATATATATATGAAATGGACCGAAATTCAATCGTCTGCTCGGGTGAAACAAACCCAGTGATAAGTTGTCAATATGCAGATTTAACTTTTCTGCAATAAATATCATGCAAAACAAGCTTGTTGGTGTACGAGGTGGCAACTGTACTGTACCTTAAAACTGGCTTTACACGAGCGATTTTTTGCCGCGCAGTCAAATATTCGCGTCGTCGCTCTTCAGAAAGGATTATTTTCACACAAGCGGTAAACTACTGCGCGGTAGCTTTGAAGGCGTCACGTTGTTTAAGGCAGGGATGGGGAACCTTCATCTTATCAAGGGCCACTCAGATATTGTTACCACAAGTCGCGGGCCATAAAAAATTACCAGTTACTTTTTTCATACATTTAATTCACCTCTAATGTGACGACTGCAACTGCTTCTCTTTGGCGAGGCGTGTGATATTGGGTGGTACTGTTGATGATGCAACTCGCAACCGGTTTTTCATGTTTGCATCAATCAGTCTGGAACACAATCTACACTTTGCTAGAATAAATTTTGAGAAAAACTGCTCGCAGCAGTAAGTCGTTCCGAACACAGATGCATATTTCAGTGCCTCTCTCCTCAAAATAGGAAAATCGTCAGCACTTACGTATCGTCTGTAGAACTCAAGCAGTGAAAGGTTGTTGTACCTAGCTTTCAGCTCATCATCACTTTGCAGCTAAATGATTTCATGTTGCAGGTTATGAGGCACATCAACTGGTTCCACATTAAACGGTGTAGTAAAGATGTTCAACTCCTGTTGTCCCTGAACCTTTCACTAAATGCTTCAATTAGTTTCGTACATTCACCAGCATATTCATACGTTGTTGAAGGCTTTTGTCCTTGCAGAGTGGGCAAATGCACAGTGTTACTTCTTTCGAGTTGCCCTTTCCACAGCTTTGACTTAGTTTCAAATTATTTCACGTTTGAAAGCAGAGTGCTGAGAAGGTGGTTGTGGCCCTGCAGCTTGACGTTCAGCTCTGAGAGATACTTGGTAATGTCAACCATGAACGCAAGATCACACAGCCACTTGGTATCACTGAGTTCCTTGACAGGTGTTGCCTTCATCTCCATGAATTGCTTGACTTCATCACACAGTTCATAAAAGCGCATGAGCATATTCCCACGACTCAGCCACAGCACTTCACAATGATAAACAAGATCACCGTACTCCAAATCAAGATCATTCAGTAACTCCTTAAACTGACGGCTGTTTAACCCTCTGCTCTTGATAAAATTAATGCATGACACTACTATTGACATTACATTGTTGAGCTTCAGTGACTGTGTACGGAACCAGTTCTAAAGATTCTGCCAAGAGTTCCAACATGTATGACAGTTATGTAGTAGTAGGTATGTAGGAATTCCCGAAATATAAAAATATGAAATATTTTTAACACGCTGTGGCTTGGTACGATACATTTTCCTTGGTAAATACTTCGTGGCAAGCTCAGCTGCTCAGCCAGGAGCGATGCAGACGTATGTACAGTCACGAGCACTAATAAGTATACAGCTTTTGGTTGAAGCTTTGAACGGTCTAATTCACCAGCGAAGTAATTCCAATGGAGATCTTATTGTGCTTTTATTTACTGTCTCTAGGTATTCGAAGCACACCTGGATACTTGTTAGTGCTCGTGACTGTACAAACTCATAAACTGGCATTACTATGTATTACTTATAATTACTGTACTATGTATATTAAAGAGTATGACGCTTCCACATTCTGAGTTCATTGATAACTAATTGAAATTAAGTATCCTGTAGCCCAGTACATAATATAAATATATTATATATATTCATTCATGACTTATGAAATAGCATTTATGAACAGCCTTGCGGGCCTGATCAAATGGCCTTGTGGGCCTTATACCGGAGGCCGGATGTTCCCCCACCCTTGGTTTAAGGGTAAAACATGTGCATAATGTTTTCGGCTAATTGGAGGTAATTATTTCTCCAAACTGTATCACAATAAAACACCTATACTGAAGGAGTCCTTTTCGTGGCATGGGAAGGACTATCTATTTCTAAATGACAAATAAAACTGGTTGTAAATCAATGGTTCTTACTCGTGCTTGTCTAAGGGCTCATCGTATCGCGTATAGAGTCCATGCATACACCATTCCCAAGCCAGGTAGTGTTGTGTATAGTATGGAACCGAGCACCAGAAATACACAAAGAGAAATCCCACGCCTGTGGTAATATTCCAGGCAGGTATGTTTCTAGTGGTGGTGTGAATCCGTGCATAGTGCTGTCATGACACGCACCTGCCTGCCTGCATGACCCGACACCATTACCACACGGCATGACTGACTGAGCCTGAGAACCCAGCCAACCAGCCGGGTGCCACACGTGTAGCTCTACTCAGTCCCGGTCCAGGCTCTCCTCTACACCACCACTGTTTGTTTACCTTGGAATTGAGCAGCATCCAGGGTGAGTGGCGGCGCCCTCTCGTCCTCACGTCTCATGCTGGCCACCTGGCGGCCCCAGGCACAGCGTCCCACCTTCTGTTTTGGCAACTTTCCCAGCTACCGCAGCAGCTCTGCAGCGGCCGCAATTATTTGGTCTGGAAAATAGGTCACACTGTGGCTTACCGTTATCTTGCTTATATTTCATTTACTTATGGAAAGAAGCGTTAATCAAATAGGACTTTTAAGTCTTTGAAAATTAATGAATGACTCGTACAGTTGTGTTACCAGGATATTCTTCCAGTAAGGGTATTTATTTTCTGTGGAGGGAAAGATCAATATCATCCTTCTGAGACCACTGTGTGGATCATTCACACGCTCCTCCTCACGTAGTAATCAATATCACTGTGACGTCACGCCTAGCCAGCCAATCAGAACTCTAGGGATTCTCCCGCCAAGCTTTACCATTGGTCAAGGCGTTCCTTTCAAGAAACGTTACATTTTAGGCGCCTCACATTGTCATCTCTGTGTTGCAGTACTACACATCGGATACAAAGATTACATTACTATTTCCTTCTCAGCAATCACAGTGACAGAATTCTGAATACTCATCAGGACTTGGTATTTTTCTTAACAACAGCCGATGACTTGGCAAAGACGAAAGCTCCCCCAAAATTCTCCCGACAAGAAAAATAATAATAAGCGGAGTGGAGTGACGGTGGTGGTCAGTACGCATGTGCCAACCAGATTGAATATTGGCAACCCTGATGCTGCTTACCGCCTAAGAAACACTGGCAGTCACAGTCAGTGTCTCTACACAACACGGAAATAAAAAGGAGCTTCGTTTACTGAGCCTGGCACTACTACCGTATTACAAGATTATTATATTTATGAGAATTATTATAAGTTATTCAAGTATAAAGTTCCTTAATTGTTTCCCTATAATTACGTAGCGAAATTCGTCTTAGCCCTTGAATGACGTAGGCTACGGCAAATAACTTGTATATTGAATTAAGGGAGGAATCTGTTGTTGGTAAAGTGATGGCCGTATAGTGATTCCTCCAAATGATGCCACGAAACACAACCCCTGTTAGTAACACTGGGGTCGTCTGTTTCCTGGCATAGTTTGGAGGAATCAGTAGCCTTCCAAGTTACCAACAAGAGATTCCTCCCTTAATTAAGACATGAAAAAGAAGCAGTCTTGAACATCATCATTATATGTTTATCAATTATTTTATTCTTCTACTAACTAACGCCAGGCGATTTTACTAGTCAGGACAAATCTCCCTGTCCCCACTCCTTCGGTCGTCCAATTTAAGGGGCCTTGATGACATGGATTTAATTAAGTTTTATTAGGTGTTAAAGGGAGATTTTCTTGTTGGTGAATTAGAGGGCAACTGATTCCTCGAACGTCTGCCAGGAAACAGACGACCTCAGTGTTACTTTAGTAGGGGATCTGTTTCGTGGTACAGTTTGGAGGAATCACAGACCTTCCAATTCACCAACAAAATAATTTCACCTTAGCCTAATCTCCCAAGTATGACGGTATGATATGTTATTAATGATTGTTTTAGTATGTAATAGTTCAGATACATACAGACTCTTATGCATGCCTGTTCTTTTACCAAATTTATAATCACGCAGGTATAGAAAAGATTTTGCCTAAAATAAATACTAAGGATTTATCGTATAGTAACCCAAAAGTCTTCGAGTATAATGATTAAAATTGTTGTTGTTTTTCCAGGCATGAAGAGTGATCGAGCAAGAATTCCTTACCATCCCAAAGTATTCAATGATATATTTATGAATGACTATTAAATATTTTTCAACATAATTAATTTGGGTGTGAATTTCATGAACCAACTTAACTGTCTTCATAATTATTCGTCACAGAAAGTTGCGAAATTCTTAAGTAACAGAGATCCAGAGATTCTTTTCCTACCATCAAATCTTTTTACATTTCCTAGTCTTACGAACAAAATCCATATAAATAGTTGCAGGTAACATGAACAGTGAAGCGTGTTATGGATTTCAAGAATTATTAACGTCACAAACACACACACACATTCGTCATAGAAAATTGGAGTTATATGAAAGAAAATGGACCAAGCCAGAGGTTACATTCATTTTACCCACGTTGCCAATTTTGCAATGTTTCTGCAGTGGATATTGATAACCAAGATTGTTTTTGAGTACTGTGTGAAACATATGAACTGACATTTATTTTCTGTGTGCAGCTTAACCATCAACATACAATCTAAGTATCTCCAAAATGTCTTATAAAATACCCTAGTAAGATGCACTACCGGTTGTATTAAAACAGCTCAATTGGCAACTGTGAAATGCAAGAGTCCTGTGTGGGACGGGCCTGCACCTGTCCCCGCCCACAACCACAACACCGGAGTCACTCACCAGCCGTCGCTTGGAAAGGTTCTGGCACTGTCTCGCCTCACCATCTCCTCTGCCATGTGTTGTTGACAGCACGGTCGACCGTGGTTGACAGAGCCTCCCAAGAGATCAACCATCCCACGCCATGAAAGCAGCTCAATGTATACTAAACCCCAGTGAGTGAATAAAGTGTCAGAGTCCATTATTAATGACAGCATGTAGCCTACGAAACAATATTACAGTGAATGCAATACTAACTCTACACTCTCTGTAAATTATATCAGAACCAGATCATCTTCCACTCTAAGGAAATACAGTACAACCTAAATAGAGTGACCAATTAGAACTGTGTAATAAACATCTGTGAATGATACTCTTACAGTTCCATTTCGTTTTGGAGCAACTAAACCTCAGTGCGGTGAGTGAATCGGATTATAAAACCACTGCATATCTTGAACGGAATCCACTGGGCATGTGAGCCGAGTCATTCTAATTACAGACCATCTCAAATAATAATAATAATAATAAATAATATCTGTTATGGATTTTAAATGTTTCTGTTATCATTCCATTTCACACACCATGAATTGATACTGCTGAACTACAAATTACTTAAAATTTCCTGGACTCAAGTGCATGGACGATTCCCGTGGTGCCGTTGAAAAGGCCAAACGTTCGTCCACCACCACCACAAATAGTGTTACATAACCTCACACCGTGTAGGAAATCACTACGTATGGGTGATGATGATGTAGCTCAGAAGATGACTGTGATGATCAAATAAATATTAACCCTGGTCGAAGCGGATTTTCCTGTGATAGCTTAAAATGTCTGGCGTTAGTCATTGGTTGTACTTTAAGTGAAATTGTTGCCGGATTCTGAATACCAGGAGGAATTTTTATCCACAAGACAGTAACATCGTTTGGTGCTGGTCAGAAAAGTGCACATATCTCCATCTGTCGTATGATTAATGAAGGGTTATTCAAGTAGACTCAAGCAAGCAGAGGAAGTGCATGGAGAGGAAAAGAGCCAAGAAGGTACTACAGCAGGACCCAGACAGTCATCAGTAGAGGCTCCTCAGCAGGTTAGGCTCCTCCCTGACTACTACTACTACGACTACCACCACCAACAACAACTAGAACTACAGTAACAACAGCAACAACTAGAACTACAGTAACAACAACAACAACAACTAGAACTACAGTAACAACAACAACTAGAACTACAGTAACAACAACAACTAGAACTACAGTAACAGCAACAACTAGAACTACAGTAATAGCAACAACTAGAACTACAGTAACAACAACAACAACAACTAGAACTACAGTAACAACAACAACAACTACTACCACCACCACCACGAACAACAACTACAACAACAACTAGAACTACAGTAACAACAACAACTACTACTACCCGGGGCTGTTCTGCCAGGCAGCTTGAGGAACTTCAACAACAACAACAACTACTACTACCAGTAACAACAGCTACTACTACCACCACCACCAACAACAACAACCAGAACAACAATTACTACAAAAACAAAAACAGTTACAACAACAACAATAAAGCCTAAGACACCATCGACGACAACAACAGCAACAACAACAGTAACAATAACCTCACCACAACCACCACAACAACAGCAAGAACTAACAGAGAGGGGTCACATTATCGGCACCTCACCTACCACCACCACCACCACCACTACTACTTCTGATACTCTTTGTATGGCTATCACCTGCACTTCATAACAACACAGTGAGTAATGGAATATTATCTTGTTGTTAATTTTAATAGTGAGGTTCTTTTCAGTGAGCAGATATAGTTATAGTTACTCATAAATAAAAGTATAGACCCCTTCCCACAGCAAGATATATGATAGTTACTATAATTAATTTTGTATGCCCATGCTTATTACAGTGAGTAAGGGAATGGTGGGCCAAGTTATGATTTATTAATGTATATATCGAGTTATTTGTATAACACCGGACAAAAGTGTAGCCTAAGTCAAATAAGTCTATTTTTCTGTCTGTCACCTTATAGTTATTTAATATGACGTTTTTTCTACAGATAATATTTTTTCATTCAATTTTCTCTATTGTTCTACTATTGTGAATTTTGGTTCCTTGTGCCCCAATCTCTCTCTCTCTCTCTCTCTCTCTCTCTCTCTCTCTCTCTCTCTCTCTCTCTCTCTCTCTCTCTCTCATGCAGTTCCTTCCCTCATCATCACGCACCTGCACCCTCACCTTGACGTTCACTCTCACTCTCGCTTTCACTCAGAGTAAACCAGCGCCAAGCTGTCAAACTTTTTTTTCTCAGCTTTTCTTACTCTTGAACGACATTCTGTGACATGTAAAGAAGTCAGGTTTTCTTGGGATGTGGATGTGATTGGATATGGTATGGGGTGTGTGTGGTGTGGTGTGATGTGATGTAGTGTGTTATAGGCCTACTTATATAGTGGTGTACCGTAGTGTGATGTGGTGTGGTGTGGTGTGGTGTGGTGCAGTGTGCTGGAAGAGGGTGGCTATATAGTGTTGCTGTATGTTGTGATGTTGTGGTGTGTTGTGATGTAGTGTAGTGTTACTTGTTGTGTTGTGCTACTTGTTATGTTGTGTTGTGGTATAGTGTGGTGGTAATGAGTGGGGTTGGTAGGTGGGTGTGGTGGTAATGAGTGGGGTTGGTAGGTGGGTGTGGTGGTAATGAGTGGGGTTGGTAGGTGGATGTGGTGGTAATGAATGGGGTGGGTGGGTGGGTGTGGTGGTAATGAGTGGGGTTGGTGGGTGCGTGTGGTGGTAATGAGTGGGGTTGGTGGGTGGGTGTTGTGGTGAAGTGTGGTGGTAATGAGTGGGGTTGGTGGGTGCGTGTGGTGGTAATGAGTGGGGTTGGTGGGTGCGTGTTGTGGTGAAGTGTGGTGGTAATGAGTGGGGTTGGTGGGTGGGTGTGGTGGTAATGAGTGGGGTTGGTGGGTGGGTGTTGTGGTGGTAATGAGTGGGGTTGGTGGGTGGGTGTGGTGGTAATGAGTGGCGTTGGTAGGTGGGTGTGGTGGTAATGAGTGGGGTGGGTGGGTGGGTGTGGTGGTAATGAGTGGGGTTGGTAGGTGGGTGTGGTGGTAATGAGTGTGGTGGGTGGGTGGGTGTTGTGGTGTAGTGTGGTGGTAATGAGTGGGGTGGGTGGGTGGGTAAGTCTAGTTTGGGGTGCGTGAGTTGACAGTAATTTCGTGTCGTCTTTGTTGGTGGTGGCTACGGTGGTCAACCAACCTCACGCCAACCCTGCCAGTCTGTATGTATGTAGGTATGTTTGTCTGTCTGTCTGTCTGCCCAACCTCATCCTCATAATCCTCTTGTCTCTGTCTGGCAACCAACCTGCCTTCCTTCCTCTCTTCCTTCCTTCCTTTCACTGGCTCTTGAAGTTTAGATCTAATACAGCTTAGTACCCAGAAGGCCTTGTCTCTAGGTCAATTGGAACGGAGTGTTGTGTGTGCGTACGTGTGTTTTGTGTGTATATTTAGGTTACATAGATTGTGTGTATGTGTGTTCATGTGTGGATTAACGTTATTGTGTGTTGTCGTTGTGGCGGTGTTAATGGCAGAAACTCTTGAAGGCTACCGAATCCTCCATACCGTGTCACGAACGAAAGAGATTCCCCTATAAACGTAACACCGAGGTCATTAGGTTGTTCCCTGGCATAGTTTAGAGGAATGAGAAGGCCTCCAAATTACCACCAACAAGAGCTTCACCCCTTAAATGTCGGTCAATGGTATTTCTAAATGTGGTCGACCTTTCTGAGATACTCGGGTACAATATGTGGAGCATGACCTTCCCACGGGACGTCTGACACTTACTAACTAATATTAAGGGGATGATAGTAGTAGCCTGCAGTGTTGGTAAATATGGAGTAAATGATTCCTACAAATTATTTTTCCAAGCAACAGGACACCATTACTTATGTTACGTTAGTCCTGTTTTCTGGTATACTTTGGAGGAATCAGTAGCCTTCCAATCTTTCAAAAAGGGGTTATATAGTATACTTTATGGTATATTAAAGTGCCTTGATTCTTTTGAAGACTTGGATAGGCTACTGATTCCTCCAAAGTATGCCAGAAAAGGACTAAGCTAACAAAGTAATGGTGTCCTGTTGCTTGGAATAGTTTGGACGAATCAGTTGCCTCAGACTATATTTAGACTACCACCAATAACTGTACATATTATTTCCACATTTTCTTGTCTTTTTCTGCTTCACATTTTCAGTACAGTTTATTTTCTCTCCTTTCCTGTTACCCGTTGCAGGAATAGATAGTCTCCATTTGGCCTACAGTATAAGTTGCCCCTGGTAACGTATATAAGTGTCAAGGGGGCCAGATTACAGAGTATGTGCTGAGTGGTGTACCAGTATGTATGTATGTAGGCTATTCCACTTGACGGTAAGGGAGGAAGAACAGTATACTTTATATTATTATTAGGAGTAGTAGTAGTAGTTGTTGTTGTTGTTGTTGTTGTTGTAGTAATAGTAGTATGTTTTTGTTGTTATTATTATTATTAGTAGTAGTAGTAGTAGTAATAGTAGTATAGTTTTTGTTAATAATAATAATATTGATATTATTATTATTATTGTTATTGTTATTGTTATTGTTATTATTATTATTATTATTATTATTATTATTATTATTATTATTATTATTATTATTATTATTATTATTATTATTATTATTATTATTATTATTCCCCACATGCAGAAGAATGTTGACACTCGCTCTAATTTATCTCAAGTACGATTAAAAACTATGTGACTGGGAATATACTAAAAATCACATTAAATATTATATCCATACTCACCACATGTGCTTCTTTAATAAAAACAAAATAATAATTTAAACACACTTGGAGATCTATTACTTATATATTTTCACCACACTTTTCTTCATAACCAACTTATTGAACAATGTGTGTGTATGTTTGTTGTTTGTGTGTGTGTATATATATATATTGGGTGAGTGTGTTGATATTGTGTGTGTGTTTAGGGTGATAATGTGTGTGTGTGTGTGTGTGTGTGTTTAGGGTGATAATGTGTATGTGTATGTGTGTGTTGTTTAGAGTGAAAAATGTGTGTGTGTGTGTGTGTTTTTCTTTTTTAGGGTGTTAATGCGATTGTGTGTGTGTTTAAGGTGATAATGCGTGTGTGTTGTGTGTGTGTGTGTGTGTATTTAGAGTGAAGATGAGTGTTCCGTATCACTATCACTTTCACTACACTTCACTGTCACCACCACCACCACCACCATTACTACCACTACCACCACTACTACTACTACTGCCTCCACTGCTGCTTGTCTTAGTGGTGGTGTGTTGTTGTTGCTGGTGGTGGTGTTGGTGTGGTGCAGATGCTACACACACACACACACACACAAACACACACACACACCACACACACACACACACATAAAATTATCTCACTTTCTCACCACACACACACACACACACACACACACACACACACACACACACAAAATTATCTCACTTTCTCACCACACACACACACACACACACACACACACACACACACACACACACACACACACACACACACACACACACATAAAATTATCTCACTTCTCACACACACACACACACACACCACACACACACACACACACATAAAATTATCTCACTTTCTCACCACACACACACACAAAATTCTCTCTCACTTTCTCACCACACACACACACACATAAAATTCTCTCTCACATTCTCACCACACATATATACACACACATATAATTCTCTCTCCCTTTCTCACCACACACACACACACACACACACACACACACACACATAAAATTCTCTCTCTCTCTCTCTCTCTCTCTCTCTCTCTCTCTCTCTCTCTCTCTCTCTCTCTCTCTCTCTCTCTCCCCTCACGCAATGGCGCAAATTGATCTAAATTCAGTGAGTTAATCCCAAAGCCTCGTTTTCTTCACAACTACTATACCTCCCCCCCCTCTGACTCTTCCCCCCTCACCCCCCTGACTCTTCCCCCTGACACCTCCCCTCTCCCCTTTGATTCTTCCCCCTGATTTTTCCCTCCCTGACCCTTCCCCTGACGCCTCCCCCTTCCCTTTGATTCTTCCCCCTCCCCCCCTAGACTCCTCCTCCTCACCCCCTGACTCTTCCCCCCTCTCCCCCTGACTCTTCCCCCTGACTCCTCCACCCTCCCCTCCTGATTTCTTCCTCCTGACCCTTGTCCCTTGCCTCTGACCCTTCCCCCTTGATTTTTCCCTCCTGACCCTTCCTCCCTGACCCTTGCCCCCATCCTGACCCTTGCCCCCATCCTGACCCTTGCCCCCCTCCTGACCCTTGTCCCCCTAACCCTTACCTCCCTGATACACCCTTATTTAGATAATATGTAAGTATGAATGAATGAATACGGTAAATTATTGTCTGAATAGATGGATGGATTAATGAATATAATGTGTGTGTGTGTGTGTGTATGTTTGTGTGTATGTATGTATTATGTGTGTGTGTATGTATATATGTACTGTGTGTAGGAATGCATGAATGTATGTATGTATATATGAATGAATGTATGTATGTATGAATGAATGTATGTCCCGTGTGTGTGTATGAATGTATGTACTGTGTGTAAGAATGAATGAATGAATGTATGTATGTATGTACTGTGTGTATGTATGTATGTGTGTGTGTATGTGTTTGTGTTTAAGCCTCTACTTTAATGTCTACTTCCGTACCTTTTAACCTGTATGATGGGTGTGTGTGTCTGCCGTACCCTACCCCAAATGATCTACCTGGAGGGACCTTTCTCTACTCTCCTTCCCTTTTCCTTCCCTATCACTTCCTTTCATTCCATTCCCTTCCCTTTTTCTACCTTACTTCCCTTCCCTTTCATTCCTTTCCTCCCTTTCCCTTCCCTTCCTTTCATTCCCTTTCCTTCCCTTCCCTTTCTTTTTTCTACCTTCCTTCCTTTCCCTTCACTTCCTTTCCCTTCCCTTTTTCTACCTTGCTTCCCTTCCTGTGCACCCTTTTTCTACTTTCCTTTCATTCCTTTCCTCCCTTTCCTCTTCCCTTTATCTCTTCCCTTTATCCCTTCCCTTCTCGTGCACCCTGTTTCTCTTCTTCCTTTTCACTCTTTCCTCCTCTTCCTTTTCATTCCTTCCCTGCCTGTGCACTCTTTTCCTCTTTCCATTTCCTTTTGTTTCATTCGTTCCCTTCCTTCCTTTCTTTCCTTCCTTTACTTTTTCCTTCCCTTCCTTTTCCTTCCCTTTCCTCCTCCTTCTCGTAACCCTCTTCCTCCTTTTCATTCCTTTCCTTTTCCTTCCCATTCATTCGTTCCTTTCATTCCTTTCCCTTCCTTCACTTTCATTCCTTCTTTTCCCTTCCATTCCATCTCTCCTTCCCTCCTTTCCCCTCTCAAGATGCTATTTATTGCTTCTCATTCTCCTATTCCTTTCCTTCCCTCCCTCACTATAACACCATTTATTTTCTCCTACCTTTCTGTCTTTTTTTTTTTTTACCCATTCTCTCCTTCTCTCATTCTTCTCTTCCTCGTTACTCATCATTCTCTCTTTACCTATTCCCTCCTCTCTCATTCTCCCCCTCCCCTCCTATCACCCCCTTCTTCCCTGCCTCTCCCCCCCCCCTCCCATACCTCCCCCTGCTAACTCCCAACTGTATCTATTCTTAGCTTGTGTTGTGGTGACTCTTCCTTCCTGCTACTCGATTCAGCCTTCTTCCTTCCTTCCTTCCTGCTACTCGATTCAGCCTTCCTTCCTTCCTTCCTTCCTTCCTGCTACTCGATTCAGCCTTCCTTCTTCCTTCCTTCCTTCTGCTACTCGATTCAGCCTTCCTTCCTTCCTTCCTCCTTCCTGCTACTCGATTCAGCCTCCTTCCTTCCTTCCTTCCTGCTACTCGATTCAGCCTTCCTTCCTTCCTTCCTGCTACTCGATTCAGTCTTCCTTCCTTCCTTCCTTCCTGCTACTCGATTCATCCTTCCTTCCTTCCTTCCTTCCTTCCTGCTACTCGATTCAGCCTTCCTTCCTTCTTCCTTCCTTCCTGCTACTCGATTCAGCCTTCCTTCCTTCCTTCCTTCCTTCCTGCTACTCGATTCAGCCTTCCTTCCTTCCTTCCTTCCTTCCTGCTACTCGATTCAGCCTTCCTTCCTTCCTTCCTTCCTGCTACTCGATTCAGCCTTCCTTCCTTCCTTCCTTCCTGCTACTCGATTCAGCCTTCCTTCCTTCCTTCCTTCCTGCTACTCGATTCAGCCTTCCTTCCTTCCTTCCTTCCTGCTACTCGATTCAGCCTTCCTTCCTTCCTTCCCATTCCTGCTACTCGATTCAGCCTTCCCTTCCTTCCTTCCTTCCTGCTACTCGATTCAGCCTCCTTCCTTCCTTCCTTCCTGCTACTCGATTCAGCCTTCCTTCATTCCTTCCTTCCTGCTACTCAACTCAGCCTTCCTTCCTTCCTTCCTTCCTGCTACTCGATTCAGCCTTCTTCCTTCCTTCCTTCCTGCTACTCGATTCAGCCTTCCTTCCTTCTTCCTTCCTGCCACTCAACTCAGCCTTCCTTCCTTCCTTCCTTCCTTCCCTTCCTTCCTTCCTTCCTGCTACTCAACTCAGCCTTCCTTCCTTCCTTCCTTCCTTCCTGCTACTCAACTCAGCCTTCCTTCCTTTCTTTCCTTCCTTCCTTCTTTTCATGCTACTCAACTCAACCTTCCTTCCTTCCTTTTCCTGCTACTCGATTCAGTCTACCTTCTTTTCTTCCTTCCTCTTCCACTTTCCTTCCTTCTTTCCTTCCTCTTCCACCTTCCTTCCTTACGTTCTTCCTTTCTTTTTCTTCTGCTTTCATTCCTTTCTTCCTTCCTTCCCCTCTTTCATTTCCATTTTTTCTCCCTCCCTTCTTTCCCTTCTTTCCTTCCTTCCTTCCTTCCTATCTTCCTCCCTTTTTATCTTTCCTTCCATCCTTCCCTTCCTTTGTTATTCCTCCTGCCCATCCCTTACACCTATGACTGTGTGTTTTCAGGCCTCGTTTGGTTTCATTAGCCTGTCGCCTCTGATGGATATGTAGGTGTGGGTGTTGACAGCTGTGGGGCCTGAGAGAAAGAGAGAGAAAGAGAGAGACAGACAGACACACAGACAGACAGACAGACAGACAGACAGACAGACAGACAGACAGACAGACAGACAGACAGACAGACAGACAGACAGACAGATAGACAGACAGACACACAGACACAGACAGAGAGACAGAGACAGAGAGAGAGACAGACAGACAAACAGATAGAGAGACAGGCAGACAGAAAAACAGATAGACACACAAACAGAGAGCAGAGGGTGTGTGCATGTAGGCTAACAACAACAACATTACACATTACATTAGTCATAAACCACTCCACCTCATTACTCCCATAAAACCTTACCACCACATTGTAAAGTCACGGGTCATAATAAGCATCACCAAGTCTAGTTAATTAAGGGGAGGTTCACTTGTTGGTATTGTTGAAGGTCTCTGATTCCTCCAAACTTTGCCACGAAACTGATCCCTTATTAGTACCACCGAGGGCATCTGTTTTCTGGTATAGTTATAGAAGGAATCAGGAGCCTTCTAATTTACCAACAAGAAAGGTGGTAATACTTATTTGGTACATTGGAGTCCCTTGATTCCTCCAAACGTCCAAAGTATGCTGGGAAACACGACCAGAAGAGCAAAAATAATAATAATAATGGTGTTCTGTTGTTTGGAATAGTTTGGAGGATTCAGTACCAACACAAAAGTTCCTCCTTAAAGAATCTGACATTCCAAAAGTAAACCAAATTATAACGTGACTTCTCTTGTCGTCTCATACATATTATATACAGTACTTGTTGGGGATCGTGTAAATAATAATACTCCATCAGGTTGGCTATTCGAAGCACACCTGAATATAGACTTTGGTTCGTGACTATACTCGTTTTATACACATACACAAACATAACATTCTCTCTCTCACTTTCTCACGACACACACAAACACACATGAAATTCTCTCTCTCACTTTCTCATCTCCCCCCCCCCTCCCCTCCCCTCCCAACACACACGCATAAAATTCTCACTTTCTCACCACACACACACACACACACACACATACACCATCATCCTTCATGTGTTTGACTGTTGTGATTGATTATGTAGTTTAGGCATGCAGTGGATCCATGCATGATAGAACACACGCCAACATCATCATCACGTCACTATTATTATCATCATCATTATTACATTATACTCATCACTATCAACTTCATCTTCTTATCAATCATCATCATCATTATTACATTATATTCATCACTATCAACTTCATCCTCTTATCAATCATCATCATCATCATAATTACCATCATCATTATTATTATTATTATGACTATGTTTTTAGCCACCATCACCATTTTCATCATTATTTTTTTTTCATCACCATTATTATCACACCATCACCACTATTATCCTCATTTTCATCACAATTACCATCACCATTATTATCCTCCTTCTTATCACCATCATCATCATCATTTTCATCACAATCACCATCACCATTTGCATCACAATCACCATCCTCCTCCTCCTCATCATCATCATCAACATCATAATCCTCCTCCTCTTCCTCCTCCTCATCATCATCCCTTCGTTATTAATCCTCATCTTGGACATTATTCACCTTGTGGGCCGTGAGTAATGAGTTGGTTGAGATTCCATGTTAATTACAGGTGGTTAGTTAGAATGGTGTGCATGTTGTTGTTGGTGTTGTTGTTGTGGTGTTGCTCGTTACGATATTGTGTAATGAGGCAGGCATGGCGGCTCATTCACACGCCACACACACACACTCACACACTAGCACGCACGCAAATACGTACACACACTCATCGATACACACACACACACACACACACAAAAGTAAACACATAGATTAGTATGTCTCCAAGTTGTAGCATAAGATCTTAGAATTAATATTAATGTAATCTTCCCCCTGTAAATTTTCAGTCTCTGACTGCCATGTAAATAAACCGTTAATTATTTATTATTATTATTATTACACACACACACACACACACTGATGCACGCGTGTAAGGTAATGTAGTTTTTTCTGGACAAGACCAAATATTTCCCGTACGTAAGAATTAATTTTGAAAAACATTAGCTGTGTAGTGAAGGGCGTGAAAGGTAATGTCTATATCAAACCTAAATATATATTGCTTGTACGATTGATTTATGATATTTTGGGTGTGTAGTGGAGGGCGTGAGAGTGAGAGGTAATGTCTGTATCAAACCTAAATATATATTGCCTGTACGATTAATGAATATCGTTTTGGGTGTGTAGTGGAGGGCGTGAGTGAGGTAATGTCTGGTATCAGTTTGCCTCCCCCTGTGTTGGACGACTCCCTGGGCGCCCACCTCTTGCCTAATTGTTCTAATCTGGGTGGTGGTAATGGTGGCGTTCTGAGGTGTACCCGCAACACACACCACGGTCCACGGTCCTAACTCTCCAGGCTGACAACCTTTCCCCCTCGTGTCCCCCTGGTCCCCACTCCCCTTGTCCTTCTGTCCCCACAACCCTGCGCCCTTTTCCCCCCTACCCTCGGCCCCCTTACCTCCACCATCCTGCACTTTGTCCCCTACCTTTTTGCCCCTTATCTTCTGCACCCTGTTCCCCCCAACGCTCCGGCCCCTGACCTCCACCCCCCTGCACCATGTCCCCCTGTCACAAACGCCCCCCACTTTGCATGACCTAATTTCGTGTCCAAATAAATATCGACTTGTTGGATTGAATATTCGAGTCGCAAGGGAATTTATTTTTAACAAGATGCAAAGAAAATACAATAAGTTTTCTCCAAGTCAATCAGAGCAATATCAGCAATACCACCACCACCACCACTACCACCACCACTACTATCATCGGCCTACAATGGCAACCCTGATCATTGGGAAACCGATGATTATTTTTTTTCTTGATTACGACTCATAGCTGGGTGTATGAGTTAGGGTGAGGTCTTGTTGAATTTCCCTATATACTGATTTAATGACTGAATGTTTGAATGATTGACGAAATGAGTGATTAGTGAGTATCGAACTGACTGATATATATATATATATATATATATATATATATATATATATATATATATATATATATTTATATATATATATATATATATATATATATATATATATATATATATATATATATATAGAGAGAGAGAGAGAGAGAGAGAGAGAGAGAGAGAGAGAAAGATGTAAATAGAGCCGACATATATCAGAAACTCTCTAAATACCAACATAACTGAAAATATAAAAGGAAGTAAGAGTCAGTGAGGAATTATGCACGGTAAACTAAGGAGAAGGAAATAGATTGGTGAGGGGGAGTGAACCAGGAGGGGGGGGGCCTTGGGGTGGGGTGGGGGGGTGAAGGGGCTGTGGGTAATTATGGGTCAGCACATACAAGGGGGTCATCCAGGTCAGGGGAGCACAAGGTCACAGGAGAGGTTATATAAGGCGTGGCTTGCTTGCTTCCTGATTGCACCTCGCTAATGGTTAGAGAGAGAGAGAGAGAGAGAGAGAGAGAGAGAGAGAGAGAGAGGAGAGAGAGAGAGAGAGAGAGAGAGAGAGAGAGAGAGAGAGAGAGAGGAGAGAGAGAGAGATTTGTGTGTGTGTCATTATGTTTGTCAGTCATTGTGTGTGTGAGTGAGTGTACGCGTATGTGCATTTGTATGAAAATATGTGTGTATTGTGTGTGTGTGTGAAAGAGAGAGAGAAAGAGAAAGAGAGTCCATCACATAACAATAATAATATTTACCTTTGGGTCATGCAGTGTTGGGGTCATTTTCATGCAAGATGCTCATAACAGTTATATTTCGTACTGTGTTTGTCTCAGGCGTGGGTGATTTATGCCCTTCCCCCCCCCCCTCCACCACACCTTCCTTCATTTGCCACTCCTCTCCACCCTTCCTTCCTTCCTTCCATCCTATTCCGTCTCTCCTTCCTTCTGCTGTCCCATGCCTGCACTTACTTTCTCCCTTCCTTCCTTCCACCCATCCTTCTTCCCTCCCTTTCTTCTTCCCTCCTCCCTTTCCTCCTTCCCTTCCTCCCTCCTATCCCTCCCATCCCGTTCTCCCTCCCTCTCTTCCTTCCCTGCACTTTGACATCCCGTGCGACAGTGCATGCGAACGACCCCCAGTGGGATTAAGATGGGCCAATTTCACCGTCAGGCAGCTCGCAACCTAAATTTTTTGTCTTTGTTATTTAGAGGGAGCCGTGTGAAGATCGTGAATATTATAAACTGTGTGAAGACTGTGGACTTGGTGGGAACTCTTGGCACACGATGCGAACCAATACGAAAAGTTAATATAATATCGATAAAATGACATATTGAATGCAATATCGTGGTGGTGCATGGATAAACAAACAAACAAACCTACTATGGAGCCTGGCCTGGTTCAAAATGAAAATAATAAATCTTGGAAGTGTCAGTCGCTCAGTTTGTCGGTCTGTCAATCAGTCAATCAGTCAGTCAGTCAATCAGTCAGTCAGTCAATCAATCAGTCAGTCAGTCAGTCAGTCAGTCAGTCAGTTACTTCACGATTACATTTTGTTCTTCTTCATAAAACTATATTAATTAAAAGAAAAAGAAAACATGCAAGAAAGAAAGTGCACATATTTGACTACCGAAAACCACAGTGAGGGGACGAAATTTATATGGGCACGAATTTAGGTGTTAATTTCTCTCGTAAGTCCGTCCGTCCTGTCGTTCTTCGTCAGTGAAAAAAAAAAAAAAAAAAAAAAAAAAAAATCTGCAGTTATCATAAATATCCACTTAAATATGTGTAATAAGTTTTCCAGGTAATTTTCTGTCTTGTTTAATGCAGTTGTGAAGGAATTATAAAAAGGTGTGTAATTTTCAAGATACTGAGGGTGTAATTGGTCTCGGATTACATTACACACACCGAAAATGCCAAGAAATTAAAGGGATGTAATACAGTGTTGGTGGTAAATCTGGAAAAAGTTATTCCTCCAAACTCTTCCTAGCAGCATTGCCACATTATCATTATTTTTTGTTAATTTTGTTCTGTCAAGGATATAATTATTTGAAGGATATTTTGGCCACATTATCATTATTATTTGTTAATCTGGTTCTGTCAAGGATATAATTATTTGAAGGATATTTTGGCCACATCATCATTATTATTTTTTTTAATTTGGTTCTGTCAAGGATATAATTATTTGAAGGATATTTTGGCCACATTATCATTATTATTTTTTTAATTTGGTTCTGTCAAGGATATAATTATTTGAATGATATTTATTTGAAGGATATTTATTTGAAGGATATTTATTTGAAGGATATTTATTTGAAGGATATTTTGGTTCCTCTAAAATGTTCCAGGAAACAGGGTAGGTCAGATAATCACTCTGAGGGTGGTCCGTTTTGTGGCATCGTGTGGAGGAATCATTGGTCTTCAGTTCGCCGGTAACATCATCTCAGGTCTCATCTTGCAATCACTCGGCTAGACAGTAATCGAGACAAATTTTAATCCTGGGTGAAATTACACTCATACATACACACACAGACATGCACACATACATACATACACACATACATACATACATACATACACACGCACACTTACGCCTACATAAATACACACACAGTAATTATAATGCCTAGCTGAAAAACGAATTATTAAACATTTTGTGTGCGGAAATATATTAAAAGCGTGTGTGTGTGTGTGTGTGTGTGTGTGTGTGTGTGTGTGTGTGTGTGTGTGATTACAGATAGTTACAAAAATCAGTGCTACATCAGCCCACACTATATATATGTCATACGAACCACACCAAGGAGTTACACAATGAAGAGAGAAACAAATATAATAATAAAAGGGAGTGGGTAGAGAACAAAAAGGTAATAGCAGTGTAAGCCCAATGAGCCACTCGTATATACACAACTACCAGCTGTCATTGTGTTCTTCTCTGTCACGCTAACCTACAATCACACTCACTCCTCCACTTGTACTCTCTCTCTCTCTCTCTCTCTCTCTCTCTCTCTCAGAGTTTTGAGGAGCAATATATATAAGTATATAATGTCCAGATGGTCGTTAACACCTTTCTCATTTTTTCTTTATTATTATTATTATTATTATTAATATTATTATTATTGAATAGGTGGCCTTGATGATTTGTTTCTATCTATCAATGTTTATAACGCCTTGAACTGAGACTAAGGTAGAATTTAACATCTGCCACATACATACATACATACCTTTTCCAGCCTGAAACCAAAACATAACAGGCTTTACATAATGTCAAAGGTATACATATATAGTGTTTTGATCTAAGACAAACCCTTCCCCGTCACTAGAGAAGCTAGCTATAAAGATTTCCCTGAACCAACCTACCCCACCCACCTAGCCTACCACAGTATCTCCTGAGATATCCGGGACGAGAGGTGCTCTGCCATGCGCTCTTCCTTCCCCTGCCATGCTGAGTGAACAAAGACGCCATCGATCCCAGAGGATGTAAACACAAGACTTGGGTTCCCAGCAGGTCCTTCCTCCTCGCTCACTGGCTCGCTGCTTCACCGGCACGGGATCTCGTGTGTTTATGTGTTATGTGTGTGTGTGTGTGTGTGTGTGTTTGTGTGCCCCAGTTATTGCTTTGCTATCCCCTCCCCTTCCCCCACCGTGGTCCGAGGAGTGGAACTGTTTGTACAGGGGATTCTCATGCGGCCTGTGTTGTTGTGGTCCGCGTGTTGTCTGTGTGTGTTTCTGAATCGATAAAGCAAGCAAACTCGGAAACTCGGCCACACCAAGGAGACAAGACAGATAGACCGACAGACCGACAGACAGACAGACCGTTTATCCTGCCTGGCTCTGTGTGTGTGTGTGTGTGTGTACCCTTTGCCCTCCACTCACTCACGACTTGACCCTCTGTGCATCCTTGTAAAAAACCGAGTGAGCAACGTCCTTTCAACTCGGATTTAAGCATTTGTTTTATTTCTCTCTCTCTGGTGATATGATCGAATAAGCCGTGTATCTGGTTCTAAACCCGAGGAGGAAGGAAATGTAGTGTGCCGGCGGAAGGAAACAAACGACGAGTTGTAATGAGATAAAGTAGTATGATGCATTTATTTATTTATACATTTACTTATTTACTTATTTATTTAGCCTTTTAGATGTGTGCTACCAACTCCCTCATTTCATTCCTCAGCTTCGTGGTAAATGTAATGAAAACCCCAAAACCAAGTACACCAGACAGTCATAAAATGTAGATAATAGACACAAGTGACTGATAATTAAATATAAATATACACAGGGATCAACTCAGAGCATGTATGCACTACGGAAGGATAAAAACAATAATAAATTGGGGGAAAACTAATCATTATCGATACACAAAAAGCTCATCTTATCTCATCTCACGTACCCGCATCCCCTCATCCTTTACTGGAAACTCTGAAGGATGGTGAAGTGAAGTGAAATGAAGGGTGATGAAGTGAATTGAAGGATGGTGAATTGAATTGAAGGATGGTGAAGTGAATTGAATAATGGTGAAGTGAATGAAGTGAATGAAGTGAAGTGCACGTCCAAAACAAGACAATAACAAGCCAACTAGGAAAAGAAATTCGTCTGTATAATTCAAGGAGTCATGCATGTTCACAGTGAAAATGTAAGTATTAGGAATTATTATAAATTGTAGACCGTGTAAGGACTTGTAATAGTGAATAATTATATAGATTCTGATCAGTGTAGGGATATGCAAAAGTGTAAGAATTAATTAAAATTGTGGACAGTGTAAGAGCAAAAAAGGGTAAGAGGTAAAAATTATTATAGTCTGGGACATTGTAGCGAGGTGTAAAGTGCCTGCATAAATTGATACAGATTTTGGACAGGGAATAATGTAGCGAATGAATTAGTGAAGATTCTGCACTGTGTTGTGTGACTCGTGAAGTGATTGATTTCTGTGAGTGATGACGTTAATGGCAGATCTATAGAACGATAGGTAGTGGCTCTATGTCTGATCTGTCTACGTGAGTGATGTCTGTGCAGAGTGGAGTGGAATGTGACGACTGTGGTACACGCTTGAGGCCTCTCTTTCTGGAGATTGATAATGTAGGTATGATTGGAGAGAAACTAAAGAAAAATATATAGTAAAAGAGAGAAAGGAGACGAGGTTTGGTTGGGGTGGAAGATTTGATAAGGGTACCTATGACCGACTTATGAAAAGGTCACCTGACATCAACTCTCTTCACTCTTATCACATACCAGAGTCGAATATTAAGATTTGTTTATTATTTGTATTTAAGGGGATGCAATACTTTTGGTACAGTGGAGCGAATTGATTCCTTCCAAGTATATACCAAGAAACAGGACCAGATGAACAAAAATATCGGTGTCCTGTTGCTTGAAAAACAGTGATGAGTGATAACAATATATTGGTGTCTGAAGTTGGATTTTCGTGACAATAACAACTATATAGTTTTTACGCTGTAGATAAAGAGCGACAAAACTGACAAATACGTGTGGCTCCTCTTCTGGTTTTCAAAATTCTTCATAAATTAAGGAACCCTGTGATGTAGTCAGAAAATTGGAGGTCAGTGACTCCTTCAAACATTGCCACGAAACATCACCTATATTGAAGGAGGAGTCAGAAGCCACCAAGTCTCATACACGAACACACGGTCCTAAAGTGTACATGCATTAAGGTTTGCCTTTGTTCTACTTTCCAAGCCAGCCAGTATGTGGTTATCCAGTCTGGCAGGGGGCGGGGTGCGACGCTCCCCTCTACCACAATCCCATTGGGTAAGTAGATGGTTAGGTGTATGGCAGGAGGGAGGATGGGACAGGGGAAAGGATGAGACAGGGGAGAGGGATAAGACAAGAGGGAGGATGGGACTGGGGAGAGGATGAGATATAGGAGAGGATGAGACAGGGGAGAGGATGGGACTGGGGAGAGGATGGGATAGGTAGAGGTAGATGGTGGCAGGGGAAAGAAAAGGTGGTGGGCCATTTACTCATTTTGTCAGGTATTTTGCACACACACACACACACACACACACACACACACACACACACACACACACATACACATACACATACACACACACATCACTTCCATCCACACAAATACACGCAAGCCCGCACCAAAAGAAATGGGGTCAAGGCCGTTAAGGTTTGTGTGCATGAGCTTATTCATTATGTGCCAAGCAGTGAAGATTTCGTGCCTTCACACACACACACACACACACACACACACATATATACAGTATATATATACTATATATACACCACTTCTATTTATACACTACACACACACACCATATCTAACTACACAAACACACACACCTTTTACTCCCTCCCCCCTCCCACATACACACACA